>JACMII010000421.1:0-18808 GCA_014805405.1 Bunonema sp. RGD898
TGAAGCCGGTTCGCACGGCCAGCAGAAGTGCGGCGTCGTGCATCGCGTAGCCGGGCGTGAGGCGCGCCACCAAAAGCGCCTGCAAAGTCATCACTCTTTCTCGTCTCTCCGTTGCGAATGAACGGCAATCCCCGAAGAAAAGTGCCACCGTGGCACTGCCACGGGTAACACGTCTGTCTTTGCTCACTCTCCTATCCCATTCACGTCATTCGTTAGCTCGAACCTGCAAATGTCTCCAAGCGGAAATCCTTCACAACTGGACCTTCAAGACTTCCCTAGCGGTAGTGAACATAGATACTCTCTCCACCTGCCTCCAATCGAACTGTTTCGGTCTACCTTGACGACTTGCAGCAAGACGTCGTCGTTGGCGCCCTGTACGAACGCGGAACAGATTGCTTCGACGATTCTGGTCGCCAATTGTGGCGCTCGGTCCTTGTCCGTCCCGATCAGATGGCCGTGCGCGATCAGCTTCTGAAGCGCGCCCAGTGCGCAGACCGCCACTTTCGTGGAGCTCGATCGACAGGCGAGTTCGAATGGTGCCAAGTAGTCGTCCACTTGCACCATCTAAACTTGCTGTTTTCCGGGAAAAAACGAGCAAACTAGCCTTGGTGCCATTCGGCAAGATGGCCGTCTTCCGCTCGAACTCGCCGCTCTCGATCGCTTTTTTCAGATGTTCTAATCGTTGACGTCATGTATTGGCAAGCGACCGTCGTGAAATACCCTGAGCCTCGTCGAGCGCTTTCTTCAGCGGCGCATGATCCCGTCTTTTCACGTCGCGCTCGCTAGCGAGCCGTTCCAAAGCGGTCTTCAGGTACATGGCGACGGCGGCCGCGTAGTCAACTGCAGAGCGCGTTTCAAGCCGAACCATAGCTAGGCAAACCGTCCAGATGCTGTACTTCAATGCTGCGTTGCGATGACGTCCGCATTCAGACGTCCATCGGCTGTCTGAAAGAATCGCCTGTGATGATAACGATAATAATAGCCGCATGGCGAAATGCTGGACGCGCGCGCGCGTTGGCAGCCGCCGCCACCGCAGAAACACACGCACCCACGCACACAAGAATTATCGCCGTCACCAATCGCTGCGCACACAAGGTATTTCGTTTGCGAGCCGAGCGCTTGGCTCCTCTCTCTGTCCTGCCTGCACTGCGTCTGTCCGCCCGCTTCTCGATCTTTTTGCGATATGTTTTATTTTACTTCTCGTTCATTCAGATGCTGCCGGTGCGCATCTCGGCGGCCGCCATCTCGGCGTCGCGTCGACTCTCCGTCCTGGCGCGTCACACGGCCGTCGTTCGTGACCAGCGTCGAGGACGTCTGCTCTGGAAGAGCGAAGTCAAGGGTCCCGAGGTGATTTGCTCACTTTGGAAAATGAGCAAACCCGTCCGACGCGCTCAGATCCCCGTCGGCGCGGCGGCCGGCCATCCCGAAGACCCGGAGCGTCACACGTTCGACGGCGACTATCGCGGTCATCCCGAACACGGGGATCCCCACCACGAAGAGTGCGTCGCTGCCACCGAGCACAAGCAAATTAACCTAAAAAATTCAGCTACGTCTATCGGCGTCCGCACATCGGCAGCACGTACATCGACCGGCAGCTCTCGAAGTACGTGACGGCCTTCTTCTGGGCCTGGGTCACCTACCACATGTACTACAACTCGGGCATGCTCTTTGTGAGTGGTTTTCCGTGCGATTTCGCTTCACGCAAAAGCGCGACCTCCACAGGGCCATTGGTACGCGCCCTACCTAGAGGAGTTCACGGACGAGGAGCTGGGCATCCCGCCGGACGACTATCCCGAGCAGCCCGAGTACTGGGGCAATCACGGCAAGCCGTACGGAACGTACCGGTAGATCCGACCGCGCGCGCCTCTCGTCGCCCGTCGTCCCTTTCCGTTGATAGGACACACACATGCACATGCAAGCGGCGCGCGCAAGAGTAGCCAAGAGTAAACGTCGTCTCTCTCTCCAGCGACTTTACTCCTTCGGATAACGAAACCGGCGACAACAACAACCAAAACAACTGTGTCTGTTCTAGAGGAAGAAGCGCCGACGCGACGTCTCCATCTCGTGACGCTGGAAAATTGCGCGAATTGTGTGCGCCAGAATTCATGCCACACTACCTTGAGCACCCACTCGAACTCTCCGCATCGCGTGTCGAACGGCGCCCGTTGCAGCCACTTGAGTCGGAGGGTGATGCGCGGCCCGAGCTCCAGTAGCGCCACCTTTTCGCCCTCGCGCTTGAACTCGTACCTGGAGACGCGCTCACTTCTCCGCCCCTGAAAACCGACGAACCTGTGATGTCGCATGAAGATGTAGTCGCGCTGGTTGTGGAACGTCACGACGCGGCGCCCCTTGAAGTCCGGCTGGAACGGGAAGAGGCACGCGAGCTGACGCGCAATCGTATGGCCGAGCCGAGTGTTGAAGTTGTTCATGATCAACTCGGGCGGATGCGCCGTGGCTTCGCCGAATTTCTGCATTGAGAAATTCGACTCTGAATCTCGGAATGTGCGACACCTTGAGGTCCTTGGTGAACTTGAACGAGTTGATCTTGAAGTAGGCCGTCGGACCCTCCGGAAGATGGCACAGAATGAGACCGTCTACAGTCGAGCGTAAGGAGGGAAAATCGCGTCACAAATACTTGGCATCTTGTTGTCCTCGTGCACGACGATCAGATCCGTGTACCCGCGCTCGCCGGCCAATTTCACCACCTTTTTGAGGGGGACGTTCTTGCGCGCAAACACCTCGGCGCCCGGGATGCATTTTTGCAGCTCATGCGCGAGACGGTACGTCTTCTGCAACATGTTTGCTGATGATTGATCATCAGCAGCAAAAGCGGTCACGTTTTTCGCGAACGGCGACATCGACACCATGACCTTGGGTGGGCGATCACGGTTGAAGTAGGACGCCATCTCGTCGTGCGCCTCGTCCAGAGCCACCTGCATAATGGCGATGATGACGGCATCCAGAGTGCCAGAGGCGAAACCTCGTCATCCTCGTCCTTGACCGTCGTCTCGTCGTACTCGCGCGTATTTTCCAGCGTTCTCGGGATCTCCTTCGGTGGCGCTGCGTCGCCCAGACGTCGACGCTCCTTTTCGCGGGTCTCTCGGCGCGCCCGCTTTGCCTGAATTTCGCTACGGCTCTGTGACGACGATACGATGATCACTGACGGCTTGACGCTCGAGTTTCAGCTTCCGCGTTCGTTCCGCCTTCTTGGCCTTGGAGATTCTGCGCGAAATCGGCGGCGGCAGCGTCTTCTTCTCCTCCCCTTTCGAGTCAAACGGCTCGTCTTGTTCGACCGGGTCGGCGTCGTGATCAAACGTCTGAAAGGCATGTTAATGAAAATTTCTAAAAATTCGGGTCACCATCTTGGTCGAAATCCTGCGTCGTTTCGGCTTCGTCTCCTCGTCGTCGCGCGACATCGTGTTTCGCAGTGCTTCGGTCCTACGAAACTTGGGCAACCTGACGGTTTCCCGGTCTGCTGAATACTCGGCATACAGAGGGTGGAGCAATCGACTGCGATAAGCCCGACCGGGAATGTCCGTTGATTAATGCCTTCCTCTCCATCCGTCCTGTGCCGTCTGCTCGTTGTCCTCTCGATTTGGGCCATTTCCACGAGCCTCCTGTACTATGCCTGGATCAGTGCACCACTTTTGGACGGAGTCGAACGGCCGACACGACTGCCTCTGGACTTTGATTCGCTGAAGACGCTCGTAGCCTTTCTCAATGCATACCGGTGCTGACGTGTTCTTTTCTCAAAACGGAACGTGATTGTAGGGAACGCTACTTCTTCTACACCACTCTCCTTTTCGCGGCCGCCTATCTGTACAAGCAGACGTTTGCCATTCCCGGCTCGTTCTTTATGAACATTGCCGCCGGAGCAATGCTCGGACTCGGAAGCGGATTGACACTCGTTTCGACGCTAAATGCCGTAGGGGCGTGTTTTTGCTACCTCCTTAGGTAGTTCCTCTCGCAATTCATTGCTGTAGTCCATTGAAATGTCCTCGTCTTCAGCCGCAACATCGCTGCTCCGGTCGTGGAGCGCATCTTCTCGGCTCGACTGCAGGTTCTGCGCGAAAAGGTGAGTGCACAATTTAATCTCGAACAAACCCGGCAGGTCTCATCGGAACGGCATCGTCTCTTCTACTTCCTTCTGTTTGCACGACTCTTTCCGTTCACTCCGCATTGGTTGCTCAACATCTGCTCGCCGTTGGTTCACATTCCGATTCATCTCTTCTTCCTGTCCGTCTGGCTCGGTATTCTTCGCTCCGCTTCTCCCAAAGTCCCTCTTCAGGCACCCTTCCCTACAATTTCCTTTGCGTTCGCGCGGGCGGCCTGCTCTGGGAGCTGCGGTCCACGTCGCAGGTATTATCAGCGGTTTTCTTCTCTCTCTCGTTCTAGTGATTCGTACATTTATTTGCCCAGGTGCTGGACGCCTGGACGCTCGCAGAACTAGCGCTGATCGCGCTCCTCATGTTGGGTCTGGGATTAGCGAAGAAGCGCAAAGACGACAACAGCAGCAACAGCAGCAAAAACGGGTCACCAACACAGTCAGCCGGTCGGAAAAAGAAGCACCGACGCTAGTCATCAATATTCCAATCGATGGTGGTGTGATAAATAGGCATCGGCTTTACCGTCTTCTTGCCCTTGTCGTCGTCAACTGTGCTTTGCTTCTCGAGGTGTCGTCTGTACGCAATCGAGCGCCAATTCAAGGGTTCACTGGGACCGGGGGTGCCTCTTTTCGCAATTCACAATTTGTATATAATGACGCCCCATGTTCTCAATCGAATTCCGACTCGTCTGCCTCCGTGTGTGTCTCTGCTTTCTCGTCCACGTTTGGCCACCGACACACACGCACACGATGGTGATACTCTACTAGCGACTAGTTTCCTTGTGTCTGTTTTCGTCTTCCTTGCGCGAGAGAACAACAACGGGTGTGGGTAAGGTAGGGGGTGAATCAAAGAATGGAAGCAGTCTTGTCTGCTGCCTCTTCTGACAATGAGTGATGTGCCATCGTCTTCCATCGGCTTCTCTCTCCTCTTGCTCACTCGGATGTGTGTGTGCGTGCGTGTGCGCTTGCTCTCATTCCTCTGTCTAATGTCTGGTCTCTTCTCGCATTCGCGAAATGTGCGTACATACACAACAATTGGGTCTGTTTCATTTTACACTTGCCCTTATCATCATCCTCCTCATCCTCGCGCGCCCACTCATCATCATTGGTATGTCGTCCGCTCTCGTCCTGTACAAACCGGTCTCCTACTCTCCCTCTCGTCTCTTCATTTTCGCACCTGTCTCCATGTTGATGTGTTTCTCTCCCGTACTTTCAGTTCGCCTTCCCCACCATGACCATCTTGCTAGCGGGCGGGGGCGCGGGCGAGAGGAGCGCCGTCAGCGGGTTGTTCCCCGCCCCGTGCCCGTTCTGATGCAGGGGCGGCGGTGGCGGCGACGCGATTCGCATCGGTTGCTGCTGTGTCGCCTGAGGCGCCAGGACGTCGTAGACCGTCTGCGCCCTGTGCAGCTGGTCCAGCGTCGGCATCAGCGCGAGCAGTTCCCGATCCGACGGGTCGTCGAACCACGTCTGGACGGGCAGCGCGTTGGCCGGATGGAAGACGTACGAGACGGGTGAGTTGTCGATGATCGCGACGCGCTCTAAGCATTTCAGCGCCGTATTCGCGCACCGCGTCATCCCGAAACGTACCCAGCGGTCGTCCCAGTCTGGACAGGTCCTTGACGTAGTTGCCTCGGTGCATGACGCACGCCTCGCGGAAGAGTCGCGCGCGGAAGACGCCGCGCCCTCCGTCCAGGAGGTCCGCCACCGGGTCGGCGTACTTGGCCAGCGAGGCCGTGAAGAGGACGCACTCGAAGCGTCGGGAGACGTGGTCGAGGAAGGCGTCGACGTGCGGTCGCTTCAAGACGTAGACCTGATGCACGACGCCGTCGATCTCCACCGGAAGGACAAAGTCGGCCGCCTTGACCGGCTGCAAGTTCCCCCCATCATCATCATCATGCTGTGCCGTCGGCATGCGTCGTCTCACCTTGAAGCTGCTGTGCACCAATGTCTCATCCAGGTCGATCACCAGACACTTTAGGTTCGAGTCGAGAGAGCGCGGCGGACCGAGAAGTACAGGGTCACCCTGGATTTTACTCGTCATCATCATCGTCATGCTATTGCACTCGGTCTTACCGGTTTGGGCGAGTAGGGCGAGGGCGCCGGAAGCGGCGAGATCTGCTGCTGCTGTTGAGCCGACGCTCCGTTATTGATCGAGAACCCGTTCAACGAAACCGCGAGCGCCTCGGCCAACCGTCCGCCACCGTTGCTCGTCGGCGTCGTCGTCGTCGTCGGGTCGTCCTTCGTCACCTGAACGCCGCGCTCTTTTCCCTAGGCATCAAGACGGGTCCGGGGGTCACCTGTGTGATGAGCGACTCGGGCGCCAGGTGCTGGGGTGCATAGCGTGCCAGTTGCTGCTGCTGCTGCGGATGGCCGTAGTTGTTGCCGTTCCCGTTTTGCTGCTGCTGCTGCCTGTACTCCTGGTGTTGGATGTAGATCGGCTGCGGCTGTTGCTGCTGGGTCGCCGTCTGGACGACGGTCGTCTGGGACGCCAGACCCTGATTCTGCGGTTGCGCGATCGTCGTCGCTCCGCGCTTCGTCTTCGGTTTCAGTCCGAAGCAGCAGCAGAGCACTTTGAGGCCACCGCTGCCGCCGCCGCCGCTACTGCTCTTCCGCCCTCCTTCCGTCCGTCTCGGCTGTAATCGATTCTTCTCCTTCTTCCAAAAGCACTTTGTCCTCCTTGCTTGCTCACCTTTCCGTTGGCCACAACCACCAGCTGCTGCGGCTGCAGCATTCCATTGTTATTCGAGTACTGCTGCGGCTGCTGTCCGGTGCCGCTGCGTATCCTCTGTGGCGGCGGCGGCTGTTGGTATTGGTAGTTGTTGGCCGCGGTCGTCGTCGTCTCTGCAATATACCACATCGTCGTGACCCGACCCTTTCCTCTTCTTCCTCCACAACCACCACCACCCCCTCCTTCTAGCCCCCATCAAAACAAGACTCGCATCCCATTGCTCGGCAGCGGGGACGACTCTAATATTTAGTATCACGTCCCACAGATCTCATTGTGTTCTCTCCCCCGAGACTGCCTCGGCAGTCTGCTGCCATCGAGACGATGATCGCGGTGGGGCGGCCCCCACCATAAAATGGGGCGACGGACACAGAAACTAGATTAGATCGGACCACCATCCAGTATGTACCATTTCGAATTGCGTAGACCGGTCGTCTCGCCGCCGCCGGCTGAACACTCATTCCGCCGCCGCCTCCGGCCGCCGACGTTGCGGGCGGTGGCTTCCCATTCTGTCGATAATACACGTCCGTCTGTTGATTCAGATGTCGGGGCGGACGCGGCGCAAAGTAGTTGTTGTTCGAGGGCGAGTAGTACTCGGTTCCCGTGGATTTCGGCGCTCCTCCATTGTTTCGGAAGAAGTGCTCGCCGGACGTCGAGGGCTGCTGCTGCTGCTGCTGTTCGCCGTTCGCATAGAAGGATCCCGTCAGCGACGTGTGGAGCGGTCGTCCTCCCGCCACAGAGGTCGTCGGATTGTGCCCGACCGGGCTCTGCGGTCCTCCTCGTCCGTCCTCCGCCACGATGGTGGTGGGCAGCTGAAGTGGGAAGTGCCGCAGCCTTCTTGCCTGCTGAGTGTCAGCAGCCATGCCTCCTGCTCCGTTCGAAGTGCTTGCCAAATTTCCGCTCCTCATGTTCTGTTGTTGTCGACTCTCGACCCAACTCATGCCGAGGCGGCGCGACTCGAACTCGCCCTCCTCCTCTTCGTCTTCCTCACTCTTCTCGTCCTTGTCCGTCTGCCTCCACTCCGACGCTCGTCTGCAATCGTCGTCGTCGTCGTCGTCGTTGTCGCCGCGGCCGTTGTTGTTGTCGTCGTAGTCCTCCGCGCAGTAGTCTGGCACCTCGCCGTCCAGGTACCAGTTCTGGATCCCGAAGACCAGTAGAGGCGAGACCCTGCCGGATCTACGGCGGTGGCGATGAGGTTTCTGCTGACGGTGCTGCTGGTCTCCCTGTCGCCTCCGATTCTGATATCCCGAATGGTTGCGGTGATGAAGATACATTGGTCACGCGACGAAAGAGAAGTCTCGGCGCGCGGACGGGCAGCGAAACAATGCACCAGGAGGGGGGAAGGAAGGGTACGCTCCCCTTCTCTCCGCTCTCTCGAGCCACCGGAGGAGTGTGCGTGGGCTAGTTAGTGGCGACGGCAGGGAAGCGGCTGCTGTCGCATGGTGGTACGGCACCGCCGACGAAAGCGAGAGAGAGACACTCCAGCCACAGGCAGCAGCGCTGTTGTCTCTGTCTCTCTCTCTACCGCACCGAAAGACCGGTCCTCCTGCCTCGCTTGCGCAGTGATCACACATTACAGTCACAGTCAGGGACGGCCACAGCCGCATACACAAACATCACTTGAGGGAGCGGGCTTGATGGCGACTGAGAAAGCGAAGAAAGGGGATCGGGAGGAGGAGAAGGAGGGGAAGGAGGAAGAAGGCTGGGCGCCTGGACGAGAGCTGCAACACAATGCCACGACGGCTCAGCTGCTGCCGAGAGCGATGTGCCCACCCAGTCAGGGAGAAAGAAGAGTGGGAGAGCGAAAGGGGGAAAGAGAGAGGGAGAGAGGGAGGGAGAGACAACAGCTGTGTCGGTGCCGACAGTGGACGTTGCCGCTGCTCGATGATCAGAGCAGCGGGGAGGGTGGAGCCGAAATAAATGGGCGAGGCGGGGAGAGAGAGAGGGATTCCGACAGATACAACACCCGCGCTGCCGACGCCACATCCAGTTGTACGCAGCCAGAGAGAGAGGGGGTGGCAGACAGACTGTACGCAATGGACAACGAGAATGTGCTCCGTCAGTGCGGAGCAACTGATGACAAATGACAAGAGGGAGGGGACGGAGCGGTGTAAGCGACACACCCTCGCTCTGGAAGGAGGAGACGGAGACGAAGACGACGGCGACTGAGCAAGGGAGAAAAGGTCTCTCTCTCTCTCGCTGTTCAGCTGGCATGCCGCCAGTCTCGTACCCGCTCTCTCGTCACGTGATGCTCCTCTTTCCTTTCCCTGCGCGCGATAGGCGCCTATTTTCTTCATCATCCCCCGTCTCTCTGTCTAGGTCTCGCTATTTTTTCTCCTCACACACATATACACACACGTCATACTGACGCGGGCGATGATGCGCATAACAATTGGGAGTCGACCAACTTCAACAAACACTGCATCAGCATTCGCACAAACAATGCGAGCTGAAAGTCCTTCGACCACTTTCATGTCATCACATCTTGCACACACATGTGCACGAACGCGCGCGCGCTATTCATCCTTCTCGCTTCAGACTTTGCTCGCCAACAAGTCGGCGAAGAGGTCCAATTCACGGAGCCCTTTGCTTTGGCGTATGGCCAGCGACGGTCAATAAACCGCGTTCCCTTAACGCTTGCTTAGTCGGTGCAACTGCGTAGTTCTCACGATTTCACTTCTTTACCCGGTCCACCGCTGGTTGGCGCCCACCATCTCTCGCCCGCCCATATGGCACGAATACTCGTACGTATATACTTGAATCCATAAAACATGTAGACTCAATTGAACATCGCTGACTCAAGGTTCAATGAACTGACGTGAGCCGACCTCGTCACAGACTACTCGCTTGCCAGCCAGTCAGACTAAAGAACATGGGTAAACACGCGAAGGAAAAACTATGACGGAAATTTGCTACCGTCTGATTCCCATTGCAAACTTGCATCTTGCACCTTGCATTTGCTCTCCTGACGTGCGTCACCGTCGTGACGCGGCATGCAAGTCGACTGGAAGAGGAAGAGGAACTACTGGAGAACGCAAAGGGGATGGCGGCTGTGAACTTACGGGATGACAACATCAGCGCGAGCGTCTTCTTCCTCCACGCACTCAGAGAGCGATAAGCAAGTCAAGTGACGGCGAGCAATTTATGTCCGTCTGACTCCTGATCGCGCGTTTTGCAAAATCTCTCGCGGTCTCAGGAAGCCGAGCGGACTGTTGCGTCGCGGCGTTGAATGAGGACGAAGAAGGGAGTGAGTGAGCGAGCGAGCGGGCGAGAGTGCGCGCCCGTCTCTCTCTCTTCGGGAACGCGAGCGCTCGCTCACACACCACCACTTGCCTGCACGCTCACACTGGCTGGCGACCTGTTTGTGTGCAAATCAAATAACATGAAGAGTGGCTGGATGCTGGCGGCGGTGGCGGTGAGGGAGCGGCCTCCCCTTCCCAGAGCAGAAGCAGAAAGAGAAGGGAGGGAAGGGAAGCGGGCGCCACGAAGCAAGAGACGGCTGCTGCTGCTGCTGCGGCTGCTGGCGCCCCCCTCCTCCTCTCGCGGACCGATCAATGTCCTGCCGGCCGGCTGCTGCTGCTGCTGCCTCTCTTTGCTGCCGACGCACTCTCGTGGCGCGAAAACGGCTGCTCACGTTCGTAGCTCTCACGCGGGCAGACTCAAAATCCCTAGTCTCTCTTTCGCTCTCTGAGCACTCGCATCTCGAGACAGAGTTCTGGATGCGAAGAAAGCAATGGCAGCTCACCTGCGCCGCCGAGCGAGGAGAAAGAGTGGCTTATTCGGAACACGACTAGGCAAGATCGCGAAGACACGAGACTCGCAGACTGATCAGCACATTTGCGGCTGGGGAGGAGAAGGGGAGGGCGAAACGGCACGAGAATACGGGGAAGGTCTTCTCTTCTTCCCTCTTTCCTCCTTCCTCTCGTCTTGCTCGCCCCTCTATCTGGGCCGGCTAATCGGAGACGGCTGTGCAGCGAGGGCGCAACGCCGCGGGAACTCTCTTCCTTCTGCCACTCTCCTTCCTCTGTCTTCCTCTCCTCCTTCTCCTCCTGCAGCCATCCAGACGCTACTTTCCCCCTCCCCTCTCTCGATGGGGAACGGGCGCCGCCTCGTCTCGCGTGCGTGTGAAAGATGAATGCAGAGTGAGTGGGGGACAGGGACAGAATGAAGGAGTGCTCCTGCTCCTCCTCCTGCTCCTTCTTCTCTTCTTTCATTCACCATTCCCCTCCTTCTCCTCGTTCTCCAGCGACAAAACGACGACAGTCTGTCCGTCTGCTGGTCGCCGCCGCCGCCGCCGCCGCCGCTGTCCGCTGGATGTCGTCGTCGTCGCCACGCCACCGCCGCAGCCGCACAACCACAACAACAAACGGACGACGTGTGACGAAAACAGACCGCCAGAGAAGTGAGAGAGAAGGGGGAGGGAGGGAGTGGAAGATGGGGGCGAGGAGAGCGATGGTGGCAACAACAAACAACAGGAACTGGGTAGGAGGGACGGGGCGCAAGAAGCAGCACGGGAACCAGGAAGGCGCAGCAAGGACAATGGCAAGTGAACCAGGACTTGTCTTACTTTCTTCTCTCTCGCTCGTCTCCAATGGCTCACTCGCCAGTGAGATGTGAAAACACGCGCGCGTCGTGTTTGTTTGCTTTCCCACCAAGGGAATCTTCTTTTTCTTCTTCTTTGGCCTCCCCAAATTGGCTCCCGCGCGTCCTCCATTGCCATTTTCCTCTCCCCTCTTCTGTCTGATTCTCGTCTCCCCTGGCGCCGAGGATGCGGTCGCACACTCTAGCAACGACCTCTTTGATCTCCTCCCTTCAGACTCCTATTTCTGTCCTGGTCCCACACCAAAACGATCCCTAACATAACGGTCGAAAACGTGCCGCTTTCCCTGCACCAGTCTTTTGTATCTCGTCATCCGATTTCGTACTTCTCACTTGTTTGCACGTCGTGAGTAACTACATCGAGCCACGCGGCTCTCGTCAGCGATGTGAGCATGAAAGCCCCCCCGTGTCGGTGGCTGCGGAGAGGTCGACCGAACTGGGATTAGTGCGTGTCCATTCGCTCGAGCACAGTCTCGTCACAATCAAATCCCTGGCAATATTCACTTTCTCTGCACGATTGTATCACTTTTCACTGCCCGGGTGAGTCAGAGAGTGACGACCGCATAATCTTGCACCGCGCATTGGCAGAAAAGCAAACAACTTGCGGGCTTTTGCGTCACTACCAGCATTCCTGATTAGCATCGCCCGGGTGGTGGGGAGGAAGAAGCAACTCTACTACTACCCACCAGCAAGTTGTTTCGTCGTCATCAGCGTCGCCGCGTCCTTCTCCTCCTCGCTCATCAGCACCAGGGGACGAGCGGTCACGGAGGTGGGCGTCGGCGGCACGTCACTCCCTCCTCCTCCGGTTCCGTGGTCCATGTCGATCTGCAATCGACGACGCATCACTTCGCTCATCTCACGGTTCTCATACGCACACATGTAAACATTAACAAGTCACCCGAATCTTTCTCCGATGCTGGTGAGGATGATCTGACTGGCACAAACGCGAAACACAAAGTCTCCCATAGACAGAAAACGTGCAATGGCCCAAGACAATATGCGGTGGTCGTAGTAACTACCTCCGCATGCGCCGTCATGTTCCTTTCGCGTCTCGTCCGCCGCTCTTCTCGTTATCAGGGTCGGGGGTCTTGGGTCGCCGTCGTGGTGTTTCTGCACGCCAGCCGCATGCGCCTCCCGCCCTCCTGTCGATGACACCACCACAACAACACCTGCAACGTGCTTGCTCCTGGCGCTGGTAGCGTTGGCGGGCAGACAGGGCCACCGCCACACAAAGGCGCATGCGACGGGTTGAGGGGAGGAGGGAAGAGGACGGGCGCACAGTCGCAATGGCCTTGACTCGAACATGGTCGACTTGACTTCTCCTCCGCTCCCTCCACTCGCTCTCTCTCTCTTTTTCCGCCTCTCTCCCTCTGCCAACAGAGAGACCGGCCAAGTCGGCAAACAGTGCCTCCACACGACTTGCCTTTCTACTCCTCTTACTCCACCTGAGAAAAGAGCGAGTGACTTGCTTTACACAGCCACATACAAACCTCGAGATGTGAATGGACAGGGAAGACAGTACGCATACATAGGTCGGAGGCGGCGAAGCAAAAACGAGCGTACGAAGATGAAGGAAAAAGTAGTGAAGGAAAACCGTCCGTCCACTCCATTCCCTCCTCGTCTCTGCCGAGACTGTCTCTCTTTCGTCTCGCAACGCAAAGAGAGGAGGAAGGGCGCGTGCGCTTCGCCCGTTTCGATCGATTCCCCTGCGATCGTCGAGAGAGGGAGAGCGAGCGAGCGAGGCGAGGCGACGCGTCGCGACGCGGCATCGGCGCCCAAAACGACGGGGACGGTTGGTTGTTGGCAGACTACAGCGCCCCTCGTACGGCACAAACGACGCGGACCCGCCCCAAATCGATCGATTTGGTAGGCGGCGGGGACGATTCGAAAAGCGCACACATTGACATCGGCACACATCGCCACAACTTCATCTTCGTTTCGCCAGTCAGTCGAAGAGTCAGCCGGTCAGGCACATCTTCCTTCCTTTCGGCCCGTGCATTTCGCCTGCCTCCCCCCCCCCTTCTCTCTTCCCTTATCAGTCAGTGCGCCCGCTCCTCAACCAAACTGCAGTTATGACTGGATTGAGAAGATGGCGAGAGAGAGCGAGACGTGGTCACATCACTACGCCGCGCCACGCCATTTGACCTTGGAACAACTACGAATTGGCTCTTTGGCGCTGCAGATTCCGCAGCAATTTGTAGCGTCGCGGATGCTGTACAGAAAAGTCAATGACGACGACGACGACGACGAAGAGGACTAGAAAAACGCGGGGAAGAAAGGGTGCCGCCCGTCCGGTCTCTCTCGGGCACCTAGACAACCTGCACGTGCGGTGTGCAGGTGCAGGACCGGTGCAGCATGCCAAAAGACAGAATGGGCAAGCAGAGGAGAGAGAGGCAAATCCAATCTTCCCCGCGTGAATGTACGCCGCAGCACGCGGGGGGCATAAAGTGCCAAGTGTCAAGGAGGAGGAGGAAGAAGGCGGGGAGAGGCTGAAAGGCGCAAGCGTGAGAGCAGGAGAAGATCCAATTGCAAGAGACGCGGCAGTCTCAAACGCGCCTGGTCGTTGTCGTCGTCGTCGTCGTCTTTCACGCGCCACGCCGCAACCTCGAAGCGGGAGGGCAAACAACTGCCATGATGGTGATGATGATGATGTCGACTGAGGAACAATCGCCTGCCCCGACTCGTATAGCCTTTCACAAGCGCATCGACAGAAACACAAGACTCGCATAGAGTATGACGGCCCAGAGCGATACTGCAAGCTGTGCAGAGTTCTACAGCACTTGCCAAAAAGAATCCGACGCTCGCGTCGACATATTCATACACACGGGGCGCCACAGTGCGAAATTGGACAGAAAGAGACGACGAAAGCTATGGGGAGAGATGGATAAATTGTGTGTGCGTGTGTGTGTTCGTACATGCTACCGATGGCAAGGTGCGACTCGAGGGTACCCGCCGGGGAGTTGGTTCTGGCCACGATCGAGACGACCACAGACGAGAGGATAGCGAAAAGAGGGTCAGACCAACCGGCGAACCGTAGTGCTCGAGCCAGACGCTCTCGGGAGTCGAGTTCTGCACAGAGAACAAGATACTTCTCGGATGATGAGGAAGAAAAAGAAGAGGAGAAATCGAACTACGGGCGCGGGGATGTGCTGGATGACAAGTCGGTACTCTCCCTGCTGCGGATACTTCCCGGGACGGTGGCCGTTCGACACGAGCGAAATCGTGGCGTCAGCACCACGGTCTGGATCGATGATGCCAATCGTAGGAAAGATGTCGCACGCACCTTCTGTGGTGCACTTCACCTGTCCAGCCGATTTGACAGTAAGGTCAGTGGAAGAACACACCTTGTAGGCTTGTCGAAGTTGTTCGCGACGAGTGAGATCGATCATCGCAGACGGGTCTACCTTCGAGACATCGCGTGCGAGCAATGTGATCTGGGTGCACGGTGGCGCATGAAAGTCGAGCAAAATTAAATACCGTCCCGTCAGGTGCAACAGGATCGACGCTCAGCAAGAAGAGACGTTCATGTGGCGCTTCGATATTCGGCGGATCGCGATTTACGAAGCGTGCCGTCCGCGGCTTCCGTTGAACCTCGCCTTGCGCGCTTCTTCGATCACGTCCTCTGCCGGTGCTGGAAGCGGACGGACTGGTGGCTAAATTGTGCACAATGTCGCAGCACAGCATCGAGAGTCACCTTATTCGACATGGAGACGACTCGACTCTGCGATCGTTTCGGCGCGACCCCCGGCGGCGGCGGCGGCGGCGGCGACAAGAACTTGAGGCCTTCTCGACTCGGGCGCCAACTTCTTTTCACCTTCGACGGTTTCGTCTTGGTCATCTGTCCGGACGTGCGCGACCAGAATTTTACCGGATTAAAATTATCATCGGCATTATTACCCACCTGTGACCTGCTTTTTCCGCCCGCGAATTTTTCCGCGCCAGCACACGACTCTCGTGATGACCACTTCGATTTGGGCTTACCCCGCGACAGTAGAACAACCGTATGACGGTGACGAGACAGAGAACGAGCAGAAAAAACATGACGCCTGCGACAGCGACGCAAATCGCCTCGATCTCCTCCATTGCTCAACAAAAGAGAACAGAGAGTCGTTGACCCGGCGTAATATTGATCGACCGATTTCGATCAGTTCTACTGGGGCGCGCATCTGCGTTTCGCGGAGCCGTTATCGTTATTTTGAGCCGAAGTTGCAGTCTTTCCTTCAGATCGCGAGATTTCTTCCTCTGCGCGCCCACGATGGATCCGCAACGGGGCGGTGCGCTTGAAGCCGTCGAGCCGTCGAGCATCCAGCAGGTCGGCACTCTTTTTTCCACCGAGAAACGATGCACCATGGGAACGGGTTTATTGCATGGCGAGAAATGCTTTTCAAAGACTCGTTCCGGCGTTCTCTTTTCAATTGCGTTGCGGCAAGCGCTGGGTTTGTCCTGTGAAAGAAGTGCGTGTGTTCGCTGACTGAGACTCGAGTAAGACCTCTCGAATGTACAGATTCGTGTGCGCGCGCTAGCAGTCTGACATGAGCGATGCGAAGGCACGCTGCACTTGCGACAGGTTGTTCGCCTCGTCGACGCGCGCGTAGCCGTCCAGCCGATTGCTTACCCCTGTGTCGTCCTCTTTGCTGGCTCGGCGCTCGAACTGCTTGAGCTCCTCCTCCACTCTCTTCTTCTCCTCGAGCTCGGCCGTCTGGAGGAGCTCGAGAAGCCGTAGGCAGTTGGTCGCCAGCTCGCCCGTGACTCGAACCACTTCTCGACGGGCGCTCTGCGCGTAGATTGACGACTGCGCACTGTTCGAAACCGTCTTACGAGTGCGGCCGGCGACGCTTCTCTGGGCTCGGAGGTTGATGGCTCGTCCTCCTCGAGATTGACGCTCGCTTCGAGGCCGGATTGCTGCACAGCCAGAAGGGCGCCCTTCATTTGCCGCATGTCGTTTGCAAGAAGGGCTTCCACTATCTCGAGCTAAATGATCGTCCTCTCGTCGCTAGAGGACGAAAATCACCTCGCGATTGAGGGTTCCACTTCCGGACGCCCGCGCTGCGCCGCCGCAAGCTGCACTCGCAACGAAGAGCCGCCCGAGCGCTGCGGTTACGCCCTAGAGTGGTGATTATGATTGGAAGAGGGGGAGGGGGAGATGTTGCGAGGAGGAGCGTACCTGCACAAGTTCAAAGAAGACGTCGGTCCTCTGTTGCGGCGAGTACGCGTTCGCCAGCGTCGCCGCGGCCGATCGAACCGCATTTGCAGCGTCTCGAAGGTCGGCCAGTGGATTCGTCGCCGTCGCCGCCGCCGCCGCCGCTGCACCCCGCTCCGTCTCGTCCTCCTCGTCGACCGACTGCTTATTGCACCTGTACATTGCAAAGAATCGGCCGAACTGACCTGTCGAATCTGACGCCTCCTCTCCTCCTCTTCCAGCCAGAGCGTGTCCTCCTCGCCCTGCCGCTGTTGTTCGGCAATCGTCCACGCAAGTCTGTCCGCCGGCATGCGTCGCACGTCCGCCGCCAAAACCACAGCCGGCACGGTGGACGTACGCTCGACGCCGAGCACGTCGTCGAGCGGCACTCGGTTCAGAACCTTCTTGCGCGCCACGCTCAGCTCGTGGACCACGTCGCGTGCGGTTGATCGACCGGCCACAGACCAGCACCAGAGTCTGGAACGGATCTCAACTCTCCAGGCTAGCTTCGGAGTTGACCTGTTCCGGAGATAGTCATGCACAACCGGTGGACAGGCGTCGGGACGAGGCGGGCGCTCGCCATTCTCGAGCAACCGATGGATGTCGTTATTCGCAACGCCCGACCACGGCTTCGCGCCCCAGGAGAAGACCTCCCAGCAGAGGACGCCTGCAGAGGGGAGAGAGAATGCGGAGAATGCTACGGCGGAAGTACCGAGCATCCAGACGTCGGAGGCGGCGGAGAACTCCCGGAATCGAATCGACTCGGGCGCCATCCACTTGATGGGCAGCTTGCCGCGCGAGGCTAAGTTAAAATCCTCGGGTAAAAGGCGAATTTCACCGGTGTAGACGGCGTCGTAGTCGAGCGCACGCGAAAGACCGAAGTCCGACAGCTTGACCGTGTGCGGACTGACAACGAGGACGTTGCGCGCGGCGACTGGAAATTTTGACAATCGCTCGCAGTGTAAATGTGTCACCGTCGCGATGGACGAACGAGTGCGAGTGCAAATGAGCCAGGGCTCGGCCAACCTAAAGAATTCACTTTCAGGAGATGAACGGGAGATCTACCTGAATGCAATACAACAAGAGTCTGTCGAGGGGCAGTGCGCAAGCGTTGGCGTTCAAATACGATCGAAGCTGAAATTTGTTGAGCTCGCAGAACAAGTTCATACCTCGCCGTGCGGCGCAAGCTCGAGCAGCAGCCACATAGGTGCGTCGACGCAGACACCGACCAGCTGGATGATGCAATCGTGCGCCAGCTGACGAAGAACGTCTGCACATATCGAGTGATATAGGGGTGGAAAAGGAGACTGACGAGATTCTTGCAAGATCTGCTGCGTGTCGGCGGGCTCGTTCTCGACGCGACACACCTTCACGGCGACCGAGATTGGCTCGGCGGCGTCCTGCGTTTTTTTCTCGGGTCTGACGGCCGGATGGTCGAAGTGGGAATTTACCGGCGGTTCGTAGACGCCTCGATAGACATTGCCAAACTGACCGCAGCCGAGGAGCTCGTTCAAAGTGACGTGCTCTCGCCGAACGCGGGGCGTGTCGTCGCCAGATGGGTTTCGCTGTCGGCGGTGTGAGTGCTGCTGCTGCTGTTGCTGCTGATGGTGGTGGTGAGAATGATGAGAGTGGTGTTGAATGTTCGGCGACGTCGCTCTTTGCAAGGGATCGATCGGAGGAACTCCCAACGAAGGCTGCGGCACGCCGTTGACGGTCTGATAGTCGCGCAGGACGGATTCGCTCTGGTTGTGCAGCCGCTGGTAGCCGTCCAGCAGCTGCGCCAGCGATTCGGCCAGCGGAAGCGTGCAGAGCGTGAGTTGCTGACGGGAAGAGGGATTAGATGGGGAGGGATCGGAAAGATTACGATTGGAGGAGCGCCGACGAGCTCGGCATGCAGAAGGGCGCGAGGCTGAGCGCCGACGGGTTGGTCGCGCTCATGCAGAGGTCGAACCCGAATCTCGCAGACGCTCCGGAGATCGGCCAGTCGTCGACGGCTACAGACCTGTAGAAGGATGCCAAATGGCATGGCTCGGGATAGTGTGCGAACCTCCTTGGACGACCAAGCGACGCCGGTCGACGGACCGACGGCAACGTCGACGGCGTTCATCTCGTTCCAGCCGGCTCCGAGGCAGGCGCGAAAGAGCTCGGTCTCGAAGTCGACCAGTTTCGCGAGAAGGGCAATGGCGTGCAGCGCAGCCTC
>JACMII010000422.1:0-18655 GCA_014805405.1 Bunonema sp. RGD898
CCCCCCCCCCCCCCTCTTCACTCAGATATCCACGACAAAATCCGAGGGATGGTGTTGACGAAAGCAAAGAGGATCTCGACTTCCTCGCGTGTAGCCAGACGCGAGAGAACACCTGGTCGAGTTGTGATGAGCGTGAATGCGTGTGTGCATGTATGGCTGTGCGTTCTTTCGACACCTCTGAAAGACCCCGCTCTCCGGTCGAACGTGCCATGCGATTGACGCAAGACGACGATGAGAACGATCAGAGAACGAACCGCCTCTTCTCGCATTTGCCAACTGGCAGACCCTTCGTGCCTTATACGCGGCCGCGTTGTTGTTCTTTTCTCGTCTTATTAGGCGCCGCTTAAAGCACGAAACCCAGCATCGTCCCCGAACGGGGGCGCGAAGAGTCTCCACTCGGGATAGCGAGCGCTAATTCCGCCCATTCTGCGCTAGATGCTGTGCGCAATAGCGAGAAAACCCAGCAACTAGCAAGCGACGGAATCTGAACTTGTCCTTGACACCGCGCTTCAACTTATGCCAGACCGACTCGATGTTCCGCGTGTGACACCCTGTGCGGCTTGGAAGTGTGCAGGGCGCACAGTTTACCCCCGGGGACGTGTTGATAGTCGGTTTTCACAGCGGACATCGCTCTGGACAACGTTTTCACCGTCGATTTGATTTATTCGACCAGACGACACTGCTCAATTCCAGCATTCCCAAGTGAATAGCGAGAAGCTCATTCGTGAGACGTCAAAATCGATGTAAACACCCAAGTCCGAGGGTGAAACATTGTTCGGAGCGATGCCCGCTGTGAAAACCGACAATCAACATGCCCTGGGGGTAAACTGTGCGCCCTGCACGCTTCCAAGCCGCACCCTATGGACGTTGCGAGTGGTTGACGGCGCGGTGCTAGTAGCCCGGTCGATCGATTTCGTTGTAGGCTCGCCAACTATCCGAACGAATGATCGAACCATGCCAGATGTACTTCTTGATTAGGGGGCATGAAGGGTGGACCGATTGCGTTTGTTGGCAGAACAACGAAGAACTTTGTCGGTTTACCTTGAATCTGGCCTCCAAAGAGCCAGACTTGTTTGCCGCCAGGAATCCGTTCTTTGACGTACTTTCCTTTCCGATCACTGTCTCGTCAAGTTGCAATCTTTTCTCGCTCGTCAACCTTCCCGTGACTCAGGGTGAGCGCAAACTCGGCCACGATGGCGCAGCACAAACTGCAGTCGTTCACGATTGCGTGTGCGCCCAGAGTTGAGCCGCATCTCGTGTTGTATCGTCTTCACCTATGGCAGCACTGCTTCTCTACGCTCACTCGATGTTCCTGCCAACCTTGTAATTGTTGACCGCCCGGTAGTAGGTGAGCGCGTTCGAAGAGCCTGTCGCTTGTCAACTCTTGTCTGGCGTCACAAATCATGGAACCTCCAACGGGCGTCCTTTTGATGGTGACGCAGCTCCGTTCTATGGCCGCAAGCCTTGCATAAAGGATCGACTTGGAGTAGTTGGCATTTTGTAGCCAATCACCCGGGAGCCCTATCATTTTGTGCAGCTTTCGGAGCGTCCTATCGTTGAAGGGACGCTGCTCTGCAACTGCTTTGTCGAACGTCCGAGGGCACGGCGGTAGTGCTGCCGTTTTGCACGCGATTTTTACAGCTTGCTTCTTTCCACTTAATTTCATCACACTTTGTCCCTTCTCGCGGCGGAAACAACCTTTCAAATAGGCAAGATTCCGCCGACAACATGCGCACTCTGTGAATTTTTGCAACCGTGCTGCAACGATGACACTCAGTCCCTCTCGATCGGTCGCTGATTGATGAAACCATTCGGAGCCCCATAGTTGCTGTCACTAAATGATTTCATATATGCGCATAAGCACGATCATGGGGAAATTTCCCTTCGCCACTCAAAACTCCCCTCCCCCTGCCCCTGCTACCAGTGTAAATCTTTGCATTTGCAGCAGAACATGGAATCACTCTTCAAGTCAACATCAACAACTGGAAACGGTGGCATGGCACTGTCCATCTTGGACGAGACCATAAATGGATATGCACCGAACAAGAGGAACTGGGAGAAACTGAAGGAAACTCTGCAAAAACCGGAGTACAAAGGACTGGACGTGTCCGTAGTGTCGGTGGCTGGGCCGAAACGGATCGGAAAATCCACCCTGCTCAACTTCATGAAACGAGCGCTTGCTTACTGGGAAAGAACCGGACGACTTGAGGACCGTAGATGGATCGACTCGGAAGATGTGCGTCATGCGTAGGGGCAATCGGAATAAATATCCATTTAGCAACTGTCTGGATTCGGAACTGGAGATACCGACGATGCGGTCACGACTGGAATTCTCATCTGGTCACGCCCATTCGTGTTGACCGACCAGAGTGGCAAGACTTACGCAGTAATTCTGGTAATGAAAAGATTGAAAGACTATCATTGAATTGAATACCATTCACAAACAGATGGACACGCAAGGCTCGTTTGATTCTATTTCCACTACGACAGACAATGCTGCTGTCTATGCGTTTTCCACTCTTCTGGCGTCGACACAAATCTATAATGTTCAACACACAATTGACGACAACTGTCTCAGTTATTTGAACACGTTCACCACGTTCGGACAGCACGCTTTCCTGGCAGACGTCAAGCCCTATCAGGTTGTGCATTACTTGTAGTCGCTATTAACGCCTCTATTAGCATCACACCGTGCTCGTTCGAGACTGGACACTAAATCCAGGTCAACCGGCTGGTTTCGACGGTGGAGTCGCTCATTTGAACAGGAAGCTAGAGGTCTGATTTCACCATTAAATGGTTAGCGCTGCAGAAAGTCAGGTAACCAGTGAGATGGACGCGGACAACAAGGCGAAGCGTGCAAATCTGCACAACTCTTTCCAATCGATTTCCTGTTTCCTCATGCGTGGACCTGGCGATGCTGCGGCTCTGGCTAAACACGGTATGTCCAGTAAGTTGGACGATGTTCAAAGGATGACTGAATTGCAGTGATCTCGGGCGAATTCAAAAATGATCTGCACGAACTTATTTCTGGTTCGATTTCCCGCATCAAGACGGTCAACGGGACGGCGCTGAAATGTAGCGATTTGGTCGACTACATGAACGTAGATTTTATGCTGGAAATTAGATTGTGCATGCGAATTTAGCATCTGTTTGGCGTCTTCGACAACTCGGCCATGCCAGCCATTCAAGACGTCTTTGCTGTTAGTGGAAAAATCTTCATCACTTTGAACTTTGCTGCTGCAGGCAATGAAGCAGAGTGTCAACGAGATGGCGTTAAAGTGCGCCGTCGAAAACTACCGGTCTAAAATACTCGAAGAGGCAAAGACGGCTGGATTCGATGCGGCGCACAAGAAACTGGCAGACTTGGCGCGACAAGAGATGGCCGAAAAGCTAATGGATGCGATGAACGAAGGTGAATGGTTCGCGAAGGAATTGATTGAAGCAGTGGAAACGGTGCTCAACGTTGTGAAGGTCAGACTTTGAATTGGGTGTGCATCCTATGGAAGAAGAAAATGGTAATTCTTCAGCGCGAAGTGGAAGTGCAGAATGGAGACGTCGTGAAGGAACGGATTTGGCGGTTTTCGGCTGCAATCCACGAAATAGCGAAAACAGAGCACGTCGACAAGGCGTTCGATCGGTGCAAGGCAGAACCACTGCACAAACTTGGCGATCTGATTCAAGGAGGGCCGGAGCTGGTGGAGAAGGCTGAACAAGAAATCAAGGCAAAGATGGAGGAGGAACGACAGAAGATTCAGGTTCTAATAATTGAACTGATTTCAACATGATGTATTCCAGGCAAATCAGTTGCTTGAGGGCGAACTGAAACTGGGCGACATCGTCGCGAACTACGAGCGTGAGCTGGAAGCGCTAGCCAGTAAGGATGGCGTCGACATTGCGGATCAGAAGCTGCGCACCAGCGCATTGGACGAACTCCGCAGCTTGCCTGGCACCAACCAGACCCTGGAAAACAAGTTGGATTCAGCGCTCAACAGAATCAAGGCGAAAGTCGAGGTTTCCTTTGTGTTCTTCTCAGCGATATATTCATGATCGCAGTTGCGTCTCGGAAAACACGATCGCACAGCGGGCGGCGGCTTCTTTGACAGTTTCAACTCGGACAATGTCAGAAGCATCGCTATGGGCGCCTTCAATATGGGCGCCTTCAATATGGGCGCCTTCAATATAGCCGCCACTGCTGCGGTAGGGGCATACTAACTAGCCACACGGATCTTACATTAGTAGGAAAGCGTAAACGATGCGAGAGATAGACCAGACGAGATTAAGATTTTCTCTTTATGGTATGCTGGCCCCGGCTGTCCAGTGTCTTGTCTCTTTACAGGGAAGAAAGTAGCGCAGGAATTGCCTGCAGGGCATTCACTCATGACGAGCGTACAGAGATAGATCAAAGCCAAGCGGTAGTGATGAGGATATTGGTCAACTGTTCGCGGTGACAAACGCATCTGACTCGAATGCGGCAGCCAAAATAGACGCGGAGTTCGAGAAACGTTCGACCTAGACGTTCGGTGCGTTGAAGTCCAAGATCAGAGGCGGTGAGACACAGTTCGAAGGTGCGAAGAAGAAGCTAGTTGCACTGATCGGCGACCTCAAACGAGCGATGAAGGTGTTTCGATTCTCGAAGTTAGAATGAATTCCAGCGTTTCAGGAGATCATGAGAAAGCACCGACTGCAAGAAGCCGAGGAGGAGAGGCGCGCCGAAGAACAGGTTTAGACGTCTGCATTTCTGTGCATCCCTATTTCCAGCGTCGCTCCGCACCCATCCAGAACATCGGCAGTCTGCCGGATTGTAACTTCCTGCAAACGGCCCTCCTCATCACCATTACAAACCATACAACGTTCGTGGACTCTACGCTTTCTCACCCACAACTCAAGATGCAGAACACCCATGTCTCTCCAGAGCCAAGAGGGTGACATGGACGTGGCTGCTCAGAACATATATGGTCGATGTGCAATGCGATGTGTATGTTGTTTCGCCCATTTCCATGACAATGTTTACATTTATGCTTGCAGGGTTGTGCAACGATCTTGGGCGTGTGCGCACTTGCTTTGCGCTTCGCTTGGAACTCGTTGTCGGTACGCGTTTCGAAGACGTGCATTCCAATATCTGATTTGTTACTTTTCATTTTTCTTGAATTATGATGATTCTCAGATCCGCTTGTTCTTTCGCTCGACGGGCGGTCTGTATGCCTGGATCAGCAACCTGGTCAGTTGCACTGTGTCAGGTAGGCGAGTACTTTGTAACCAGGGTTGTATCGAGTTCGAATGTCAATTGATTCGGGTCGCGAGGGGGTGTGAAAATGGAGACGGCAGACGTTTTGTCGTCTTGCGTCTCCACTGTTACACTTTCTCTGGCGATACGAATCAATCGATACTCGAGCCCGACACGGCCTTATTTGTAACGGATAATATTTCTACGCCAGTTGATCGCAGAAAATGGGAATATCCTGGCCGAAGGAGAGGCAAAGAACGGCAGTAGCACCTCGCTGCAAGTTGGTAGCCTCAAGATCAGCTGGACGTGTTCGAGGGACAAGCAGTCCGCTATGAAAGTGGAGGTAATGCGGAATGATGTGTAGCATTGGGATACCTGACAACAGGCGCTGAATTATGGCGCTTTCCGCGGGAGACTCAAAGAGCTTTGGCACTAGCGAGCAAAAGTCTGAGTCAGAAGCTGAAAGTCGCATAGAAGGAGTAGTCGGACCCACTGATTCCGAAGATCCAGGTTTATTTTTGACGAAATTTGATGACAATGCGTACCAAGCTCAATTGTGAGTCACTCTGTATAGTGCTCGAGAGGCCATCGAATAACGGCTAAGTCTCTTGTGTCCTTTTCAGTCGTGCTCTTTAGCTCTTGTCTAGCCACGTTGTCTGCGGCTCTCGTCCGACGCATCTGAACAAATGCAATCGTTCAGGTAGAACAACTACCCGAGTCGGCAAGAGAAATACAGTACTGGAAAAAATTATATGAACTTTTGCCTTTCTCGTCATAAGACCTTCAGGAACAGTCCTAGTGACCTTTTTTCCACACACAAGGGTTTTCGCACATGGTGAAAGCGAATATCGAAGAAAAATCGATTGATTTCTGCACCAATTTGCAGTTTTTCCCACGAATACTTTGCAGACCACTTTTGGCTGCGATATGTGCCATCACCAGTTCACCGTTTTTTCAGTACCAATCGCGATCTATGCATGTAAATTACTTTCTCTAGGCTTTCTCCGCAATGGGAAAACGTTTGGGAGCAAGGAACTTGACGGTGCGTGAACAGAAAGTGATCGTGATCGGGCGCAAGCAGGGACGTCGACTCGGCGACCTCGTCGCCCAATTTGGGGGTCGCCAAGTCGACCATCCACGGTGTTCTGAAGCGCGCATAAGACCGGGGCGATGTGCTACGTGTAGCTAAACCAGAAAGATGTTGAAAGACGGACCATGTTGAAGATCGTGCCACTGTGCGTGCCATTGTGCATGCCGCTCGCACCAACCCCCGCCCCTCCTTCACCGACATTACCCGCGATCTAGTCCCTCACCGAACTCACCAAGTGGCCGCCTGGACTGTTTGCAACCGTCTCATGGAGGTCGGTCTCTATGGCCGACGATCCGTGAAGAAGCCGTTGGTTTCAGCGAAGAACAGAGCTGCGCGAGTGACTTTTGTCCGTGCTCACGCCAGCTGGACTGTTAAGGACTGGCAGAAAGTTCTCTGGTCGGATGAAAGCAAGTTCTGCCTGTTCGGAAGCGACGGTATTCGCTTTATGCGACGTCCGAAAGGCACTCGTTATGATCCGAAGTACCAGTTGCCGACCGTGAAGCATAGCGAGGGAAACGTGATGGTGTGGGACTCGTTCTCTGCCGTTGGTGTCGGTCCGTTTGTTCGCATCCGCAACACGATGACCGGCCCAGTCTACAGGGACATTCTGGCCACTCAGCTGCTTCAATTCGCCAACAGCAACCTCTCCCAGGGGTGGGTCTTCCAGTAGGATAACGACCCGAAACACGTCGAAGGTAGTTCGCGACTGACTCGTGACTCATTCTGTCCTTGTTATGAGCTGGCCCAGTCAAAGTTCTGACTTGAATCCCATCGAGCACCTCTGGGGGCACATTGAGAGACAGTTGCGCAACAAAAAGGCGGCCAACCTTGATCAAAAGTTTGCCCAAATCGAGACCGAATGGAACAACACGCTTCTCTCCGTTATCTCGAACCTCATCGCCTCTATGCTCGCCTGCTGCCAGGCAGTCATTCAGCAAAATCCAACAAAAAGGTTGCCCGACGAGATATTGATGTGTTTTCAATAAAGTTGTTGAGAAAAAATTACTTTATGGCTCGAAAACAAGTCAATTGTTAGCACGCAACTTTTCACACAAAATGGTCTGCAAAGTATTTGTGGGAAAAACTGCAAATTGGTGCAGAAATCAACCGATTGTTCTTCGATATTCGTTTTCACCATGTGCGAAAACCCTTGTGTGTAGACAAAAAGTCACTAGGACTGTTCCTGAAGGTCTTATGACGGGAAAGGCAAAAGTTCATATAATTTTTTCCAGTACTGTAAGAGTCGCGTCACACGCAAAGACCAACGACGGTACTGACGCGAACGTCAAAAGCGAGGCCGGCACGTCGTCAACGCATCCGAATGGCAATGCGAAATGAGTTTAAAAATGACAGAATTCAAACAGAAAGTATCTGCGGCGATGAGGCCACTGTGGCCGAAGTGACGGCGCGCGTCGGGGACCTAGGGCCAAGCCCAGGCTCCACGGCCGACCTCCCCGTGAGTGGAACCAAGGTGTTGCAGTGTATTTTTCATGAGTATATCGTAATATTTAGGACGAGTTTCTGAGGGCGCTTGCGCGTCTGGCACGCCCCATCGAGGAGACCGCGGACGAGTGGCACTCCTCACTATTTTTCGACTTCCTCGAGGCCTGCTACGACTGTTTGCGGGAGGGTGTCGCGCCCACCGATCTCTTCCCGCTGAATGGCGAAGAGATATCGCAGATCTCGCTGGCACTTGGGAATCTCTTCAAATTAGTGCCCTGCTCACTTGATATCCTGTACGCGGACTGCTTCGACGACGTCCGCCAATATCTCTCGGGCTTGGACTTTCTAGAGAAGAACGTCTTTCTCAAAATTCGGGAACGGCTCGATGTTTTGGATGCGGAAGTGGGGGAAAGGGAGTTGGAGTACGTTCGGGAGCGAATAATCAGCAAAGTGGTAGAGTTCCGCCGACATCCTGACCGCGAGTCCGACTATCCGGACGGTGAGTTCCCCCCTGGGGTTCCCCCCTCGCACTTCTGGTGGAAATAAAATCAGACCTCCCAATCAATAAGTTGCATTGCTTACGCTCCAATAAAAGAAACTTTTCACATAAAATCATAGATCAGTTTTGTGAAGAAGTCACTGTCGTGCTCGGAGGCATGCCTATCGTGTCGTTTAAACTTGCTTTTTGACTGAACTATTTCGAGAGATGTCGCTCCTCTACTGTGAGTCGTCGGCCAGCTCGCTGGGCGCCCGCGTCATGGTCACATTTCGGAGTTCAACAGCGGTCGTCGTCCGGGCAGGCTCCTCCTACGTGGGCATGGCGAGCACCGTCTCGACCCTATTCAAGACGCTTATCGACCTCAGCCGGTGCCGTCGATATGGCAAGACGGAGGACATCGTCTCCGGAGTACGGTATACTGTAATATGAGTGCCGTAATCCAACTAGGTGGCTCTACTCGCCACGAAGGCCCTCTCAACGATCACCCAGAAGATGAACCAGAATACGGAGAAATACGTGAAGAAGCTGAAGAGCTACTAGGAGGTCACCAAAAGTGAGCTGCAATTTTCGCTATGAAACACTTGGAATACAATTAAATAGTGTACGGTGGCTACCATAACGCGATCCTCTACTCATTACGGCGCATAACGCTGGTGTCGGCGAGCGTCTCGGCGTTCGCTGCCGTCTACCGGCTCTACAAGAGGAAGAAGTGGTCTTTCGGCGACTTGTACGCCACTGTAATGTCGCTGTTCGCCTTCTTCAACGTGCTCGTTTCGATGAAGACCGCCGAGCAGATGCTTGAGTCCGAGCAGATGAAGGTCATGAAGGAGGTAAAGGGCAAACTCAAGAAGGAGGGCGAACTCGAGGTGGACGCCTTCAGGTCCACACTACAAAATAATATTTTAGGAGTCGTCGGATGTCCAGAAGCAGTTGAAAAGCTGAAGAACGAGGTAGAAAAGAACACAGAGACGGGGCAGGCGTACAGCGAGCGCGAGAAGCTAAACAAACGCGCCATCCTGAGTGCGAGACCGAATACCCGGACGAATTCCCGCCAGGGGTACCTGTCTCGCACTTTTAGTGGAATCAAGAAGAAGCCGTCGAGACGGGCGACGACTAACGAGAAGAAGACGAGTGCGTGTATCCGGTTCATCCCCCTTTCTCTGTGTTTGCTCTTTTGAGCTTGATCTCCGAAATTGACACGCCACGAATAAACCTCATTCTACGCATTGGTCTGATTCTGGGTGTAGCTGCCCGTGTTTGTGCGGAGTCACACATATCGTTGTTGTTCTGACAGAGTGGAGGCAAAGGTGACGATCAGAAAAGCCGCTGACAGACATAACGGAAGAACTGAACAACATTGAGGGCCCTGTAATCGACTCCGACCAGCCGAAGGAACTAGACAGCATCGAGGGTCTTGCGATCAACCCCGACTAACCGTCAGGTAGAATAGGAATAGAGCGAGTGAAAAACCTACCCCTTTGTCTCTCTTTTCCATGGCGACCAAAAGGCTAGGCCTTATCGTGGCATATAGCACACAAGCCAATAGCTTTCGATTGAGCGGAGTGGAAGACGTAAGTTTTTACACTTGCATTACCTCTGCGTTTTCCGATAAGAAAAGGATTCGTTCGCGGAGAAGTCGTTCGGGAGAACCGAGTAGAGTTGAGTTTTTGGTCATTTTTAGGGATTTTAATTTGAGCATGACAGCAGTATCCCATGGTGCTAATCAAATTAGAGCGCCTCATATCTTTTGGAGGACCCATTTAGGGATCGACTTGGACGCGGCCTCGTTGGTGTGCGACCGTCCATCCGTGGATATGGAGATTATGGAAGAATTGGAAAGATCACTCCAGGTAGAGTGGCAGGCAGCAGATTACAATTGAGACATGTTTTTGCAATCTAAGATAACCTAGGCGAAATTCAGGGTGAGAACGTACAAAGAAACAGCAATAGTGTGTCACGGAATTTTTGCAGACGGAAGAAGCGAGGGAAAAATTCTTCGAGCTGAAAGAGAACGCGAATGGGACGGAGCAGAGCCTGCGAAATATGCTCGACAAGCTGCACGAGATTGATGACCTCGACGAGTTTCTCAGCCTCGCTCATAAATATCAGACTCGGTGGGCGCCAGGAACTGGAAGTGTGAATGCATTGCCAATACGTCCATCTTGTAGCCTCGAATTCCATCCCGACAGCATCGAGTTCGACCACGCTGTCCGCGTGTCGCCCAAGTCGTACAACATGATTGGAGAGAACGCGCAAAAGACCGCCATGTTTGAGGCCCTCTCTACGGGAGGTTGCTGGAAGCGCGCAAACTTACAATACGCCAATTTTGCAGACGGAAAGAGACGAACGGCCGCCGTCGAGAAGGTGATCCGTGACTGCTACGCGAAGGCGGTGGACGATCTCAAGAGTAGAAAGAAGAATATGGACGTCATGGAGTGCAAGAGCAAGCTGGCGAAGCTCTGGGCATCCGCTAAAGATGTGCCGGCTGGGGTGCGTGAGGGTGCCGAGGTGAAGTTTAACGCATCTTTTGCGCCGATTATCGTTTCGAAAATCCCAGGTGAACGCACTTATGGAGAACATGGGGAACTGCGCACGCTACCGGCGAGAGCGTTTCTTCGCGACCGCGAACGACTACACGAAGCTGGCAGACTACTACCACTTGGGGGACGACGTCGAGCGCCAATTTTTGAATAAAGACGAATCGTTGCCCTCGCTGCGCGCCAAGCTGCGCGACGGGACGGCGACGTCCGAGGAGCAGGAGTGCTTGGAGAGTCGTTTGAAGAAGACCGAGGCGGCGCACCGACTGCGCATGCACGTCGACAGGAATGCGGACCAGGCGTATACGTTGAAGGGACCGGACGACTACGTGAAATTGGGTAATATTGAAAATTGACAAGTTTGAGACTATTCAGGGCAATATGGACGCGATCTGGAGACCGTCAACGAGGGGGGCAAGAACACATTGCTGGATCGTCTCGAGAAGGCGGTCGACAAGCACAAGGAGTACGCCAAGGAGTACGCCAAGAGCGTGCAAACCTTCGCGGGAGGACTCTATGAGAGACTGCACTACGAGTTCAACAGTCGGCGCGTACGTTGTCATTTCAAAGTTTCACTCCGGTAGCCAACGCTCTGAAAACGGGAGAAGGAAAGTATCGCAATTTGCGCGCAAACGTATGTATGCAAGGGACCCTGTTTTTCAGGTGGATAATCTGATCAACTACTACATGGAGTCGGTGGATATCAACTCAGCGGAGCTCGCGAGCAAGCACCTTTTTGCGAGCATGAGCCCCGACGAGTACGATCGACTGAGCCGCGTCATGCTGAGGTCAAGGCCCGACGAGATTAACGCGGGCGTCACGTTGTGCAACAACCCGCAGTTCAAGGCCTACGTGGACCGACCCGATGACTTTGCCTGCATGCTCGAGTTCGCCATGATCGAGTTCAGCAGGATCAGTCTCGCCATGACTGAACTCGCCAATATCAAGCGCGCCAAGGCTAAGCTCGCCAAGATCGAGAGCAACAAGACTAAGCTCGCCGAGATCGAGAGCAACAAGACTAAGCTCGCCGAGATCGAGAGCAACAAGATCAAGTGCGCCAAGATCGAGCTCGCCAAGATCGACCCCGACATGATCAAGATCGCTGAGATCGAGCTCGCCAAGATCGAGCGCGAGGGTATCGAGCGCGGCAAGATCGGGTTCACCGAGATCAAAGTCGATGAGGACGGAGGAAAGCTGTTGGTCGGCGCCATTCACGGCCGAATCGAAGAGGTGAGTCACATTCATACTTGTGCAGTGCCCATTTTGCTTCCAATCAGGTGAAAGGCGTGGAAGCGGCGCATCCCTGGACACGATGTGGTCTCCAATGGTAACGAACAAAACTGCGGATTTCGGAAGAGTAATCTGCCGATCGGCTCAGTTCCATAGGAAATCCCTTTGTTTTGACGCAGCCGAGCTTGCTCGAACCAGATCTCAAATTCTACACAGAGTTTCTCGGTGAAAATTTCCCAGAATGCCCTCGGGGATGCTGTTATCCATTCCTGAAAGTTTCGTCCCCAACTTCGTGGGCCGATTTTTTCACTCGGGCTAGCTGTTTTTATTAGCCTTTCGAAATCAGTGTCTACGGCAGAAGCTCTACCTGCATGATGTAGTAGCGCGCAATTTGTCGCAGATTTTCCACGTAGTCTTTTCACTGACTATGGCGCTTAGAAATGCGGCCAAATACCGGATGAAGCGACTCGATGCCTTGGTCTTGTATCATTCCCTAGGTGCCATGTTCCTCGACGAACGACATGATGTGTTGAGAAAGCGCGTGCAGCTTTTGACTTAGTCGGCCATCCGGCCAGCGTTCGACCCAAGAGCTGCTGAACTGGTGGATGGTAGCCTTCAAGGACTGCTGTTTCTCGTCGCCCTAGAGGACCCCGAGATGATTGTTAACGCCCATAGTGTCTTGTACAGCTCAACGAGTCTCCGTCCACGGTCGAGGGAGGAAGTTGGCGCACTTGTGGGCGTTCTGCTTCAAGACAGCCTTGTGTACATGGTTCCCTCAAAAGATGCCACGCCACGCGAGTGGTGGAAAGGGAGTCGCTTCGAGCGTCCAGTTCGTGTCCCAGTGCTATCGACTCTGCCTCCTTCTTGATCTTCAGCAGCGTTTTTGAAATATCTTGGTGAAGTATGCACCAGTGACACGATGACATGATCGATCTGGACGCGCGTGCAGTACTGCTTCTGCTGGGCGAGGACAATTTTCAGTTTTATGTGGTACGCAGAATGTCGAGAGCAGCCGCGTCAGAAGCGACTATATCGTGCGTTCGTCGATCTCTCTTTGTCATGTAGCCGTGCATCTTGAACCAGGATTCGCTCAGTGTGCACTACACGCATGGACTTGTCGAAGGGCACGTCTGGGGACTATATGATATTCAGGATTTTGCTGACAAACGACGATATTCTAGACGACGCCAAAACCGAAAATCGACCCGCTGAGTTAGGGCTAAAACTTTCAGGAATGGATAGCAGCATATCCAAAGACATTCTGGGAAAGTTTCACCGAGAAACTGTAGGATTTGAGATCTAGTTCGAGCAAGTTCGGCTGCGTCAAAACAAAGGGATTTCCTATGGAACTGAGCCGATCGGCAGATTACTCTTCCGAAATCCGCAGTTTTGTTCGGTCTCCAGTTCTCACCTGCTTGACCACACCGTGTGGACCAGCCACCTGACGATGGCCTACCACTATGAGAAGCATAAGCACGAGTTTGACGGCTGTATCAGTCCGAATGACTACTTCGAGAAGCACACCAGCGAACTCTTCGCGGACAAGAACCGCTTCAAGGTTGTTTCTTCTTTTATTATTAGGCTGACTACTTATTTTTACACTTTGGAAAATTGACGTTTGAAAGCTAGGACACGCCTTTTTTCCTGGGGGCTCAGGTAAAAGCTAGGTGGCCCTAGAAGCTTCCTACCCAAAGGTATATAAGAGCGCCGCTTCTCTGTTGTGCCACCGTTGTAATGTAAATGGATCGACATCATCTCCGAGTGATCTTCTTCTGCGAGTGGAAGTAACGCCATACGGCACGTCAGGCGGCCGCCAACATCAACAAGGCAGTAGGCGAGGGGACCACTACCCACGCTACCGTCAATAACTGGTTCCGCCGCTTCGACGAGGGAAACTTCTCTTTCGACGACTTGCCACACGGGATATCTGCGCGCTAACATCGACGACGATTTGCGCAGTCTCTTGGAGCGGTTCCCGAACACCACAACGCGAACGATGGCTGCACAACTCGGCGTTTCTAAGCACACCATCGAGGTTCATCTACACGCTCTAGGCTACCGGGAAGTTCTATCGAGATGGGTACCCCACGCGCTGATCGAGACCTGTACGCGCTGGTAGCTACTAGCGGGAAAGCGAGTGGGGAGCGTCCTGATGCTCGCGGCAAACAACATGACTGACCTGCCACAGTTGGACTCCTCGGCGTTCGGCGACACGCAGACAACGGACAGACAGACGGATACGTAGCAATGTCGAAGATAAACACTTTACTAGGATACTTTAGGGCGACCAGGAATGCACAATGCTAGGGGAACGATCGCACTAGGAACACAGTGCACAACAATAAGAAAACTTACTCTGCGGGGGCATAATCGGTAGGAGCTTCCGGGTAACAACATCCAGTGATGAGATCGATAACCTACTCTCCGCCCTCGGGCCGGGGCACTGCTGCCACGACAAGACCAACCGTTCATACCGAGTGAGCATCTGTCAGCCATTGCTGCTCCGCCCGTGCCGAGCGGAGTTTCTGCAGGATATCGGCACGGGAGACGAGAGCTGAGTCTTCCATGATAACGATAATCGGCGTTCCTACTGGCTCCCCCGAGGCGTTCTGCCGCCGCGGCAGCCACAACTGAATCAACACCGACGGAAGGCTCTCCTCTGCTGCTTCTGGGACTCGCAAAGAATGCTGTGGTGGGAGCTACTGCCGACAACTAGACGGTCGACGTCAAAGTCTACACGCGGCAGCTCCGCGAGTTGGCCGTCGCAATCCGAGAAAAGCAGACGCGCCGCCGTTCACTTCCTCCACAACAACGCTCGACCGCATGTCGCTTCGGCCACTAGCCGCCAACTTGAGGCCCTGGGTTAGGAAACAGCCCCCATCGACCCTATTCCTCAGACCTCGTCCCATCAGACTACCACTTTTTCGAGCTCTTAAGCATTCCCTGAAGCAAAAACTGTTCAATTCTTTCACTGACCTCAAATCCGCCGTTGAGTTGTTCTTTGAATCTCAGCCCCCAGTTTCTGGTCCCAGGGAATTGTAGCCCTCCTAGAAGGATGAAGCACTGCGATAGAGATCCATGATGAATACATCGACGAATTATCATCAATGTGTGATTAAGAAACTATGAAATTGTAAAGGGTATGCGTGTGTAAAAAACAAGTAGCCAGCCTAATACAAAAGAGTAGACCATTCCAGGATGCGCTCTTCGAACAGTGGGGTAACGTCCGGAACGCCTATTACCGCGCCTTCAGGTCCGGACGGCACGTGGGCTTTTCCTACAGGAAGTCCAGCGATAGGGAAATCATACTCACGCACTTTGTGAGAGGAAGCAATGAGAGAGAAAGGAGTAGCGCCCGCACATAGCCGACCGTGTTCAAGAACCATTTCACATTTTCATTTATTCACATGCACCGTATAAAATACCATGCGCCATCAGAATGTAATAAACAAAGAAAAAGTGCACAACGAAAATTCTGTAAGACGCATTCAGTCAATCGTCAAACAGAAATACAGGGTGATCGGAAATGATGGTAGACAAGCGCGCTTCGCCTGTAACTCTGTCGTCTGTTAGAGCTTCCTCGCGAGTCTAGGCGCGTTTTGAAGCTAAGACTCCTCTCTAGCGATTCCACTTAAACGCATGTTTCGAGCCTGGTTTTTAGCCAGGTGTAAAGTGCAGTCGAGAACACGATATTGCATGCAGCCGTTTCTGCAGTGCCCGTGAACTTCGGTCAGTTTCCCCGGGGAAAACAAAACACAGATCGGGGATGTAAAACGCAGACAATGTGTTTCGTTTTGCGCGCTGCGGCATCACTTTGTTCATTTTTACTGTGAAGACAAGTGAATTGCAGTGACAATGAAAAGAAGCCCTGGTACAGACCCCATGGAAGAGAAGCGAAAGAGGAACCGTGCAACGACAGCAGCCTCGCTCTTCTACATGGAGCAATACTTTGCCGAAGAAGCGCAGAAGATTTTGCGAGGAACTCTGTCAGACGGGCGTAAGAAGAAGAAGGAGCTACTGGAAGACCTGCGGTTGCGAGTTCACTCAAAATTCGGCGAATTGCTCCCTCTCGAGTATTGGGCTGAGCAAGTGAAGCACTACAAAGGATTGGCTAAAGCGGAAGTAGGCCAAAGAGTGACGTAAGCTGTTGCATCTTTCTTGAAATAAATGGCGACTTTAGGGAGCAGCGACGAACAGGTGGAGGACCTCCCCGGAAGCGAAACGAAGATGCTAGGGTCGACTTGATAATCGCCGCGACGGGCAAACAACGAGGAATGACCGGCTTCCCCGGTAACGCGACGCTCGTGCAGGACCGAAACGAACCGTCCATGTGGTCGTCAGCCAAAGACGACGTGGTTGTGAGGATCCCTAATTTTGCGCCAATTAATTTCATAGGCCTCTATGCCGGAGCCGCGTGCAAAAACCGTTTCTGCTCGTCGCCGTTCATCTCCGGTAAACTTACATTGAAATTGATAGCCGATTACTGCTTCTTTAGGAGGTCCTGTATGCATCCTCGAAGATTCGGAAAGTAGACGAGGCAGTTGATGACTACGACTGTTGTGACTTCGACAGCGGCTTCAAGGTTTCCAACACTTGGAAATCATAAACGCAGTTTTAGCAGTCGACCGGTCGCGTCGCAGACGAGCGGGAGCGCCGTGTCCGCATCAATGTGATTGAGGCGAATGCCAACCTCATCAATGCGGAGGCGGAGGAACGGCGAACGGCGGCACTCCGAGAACGTTACGACTTAATGAAGAAAATGAAGGAAGAAGGATTCGTCGTGTAGCGTTTCGAAAAGTTCGTTCACGATTGCTTGTTATGCTTCGGCGGAATGAATTAGCGAGCCGGCGATACGTTCATCCGTTCCCAGAACTAACATTGCTGTGTGTAGTAGTCGCGGGGATCGGGATGATTGGGGGGTGCGGGAGACAATTGTATCGACGGGCCAGATCGCGGATTCCTTGGATTCGGCAGCGGCGCTTCTCCCCACGCGTAGAGCATGTTGTTTAGGACAACACAAGCAATCACGACCTTGGGCGCCCTGTCAGTGTCGAGTCGGATGCCGTTTTGGAGGATGCGAAAGCGGGCCTAATATGTAGGAATATGTGAGAAATGAAGTCGAATTCACCTTGAGAACTCCAAAATAGTTTTCCACTACAGATCGCGCGTGCGAATGTAGCGCCTGGAATCGTCGCTGCTGGGTGGTCGCCCCTGCTCGATAGGCCGCCATGATGAGCTTGTCGTTGGCGAATCCAGCGTCACCCAGTATGACGTGCGTTGTCGCTGCCCGACCGAATTCGTAGGCACGAGCTGTTGACTGACGCCACACATGGGAATCGTGGCACGACCCGGGCCATTGCGCGTCTGCGAACATGCACCTAATTGTGCTTACATTTAGTCGTGATAGATGGAACAAAAACCTGCCAAATCCGTCCACAACAACCACTAGGTTGAGGTAGCACTGTCGCGTGCCATGTCGAGTCCAGAAATCGGGTGCGTCGATGGCCGGCGTGTCGATACGGATCAGCGAGCCGTCCACGGCTCCCAGTACGTCTAGAGCTGTATGTTGGTTTCATATGCCTAAGCCATACTCGGAATGTCGGAAAACGAGAACGTGTCCGCCGTTTCGGTCCTAGCTGCGTCGGTCGTAGGCCACCTCACGAAGTGCGCCACCACGTTCGGGGTCGTCAGCGCGTTGATGAGGGAATTAACGTATCGCGACACAGTCATATGGCTAACTCCGAACGCATCGCCAACGACGTTTTGGTGTCCATCGCAGGTAAGATAGCTAAATTAATTCTCGCTAGAATATTCTCAATTGCTTACCGAAGTGCGATCGCAACTTGGCTTCGATGATCGATGTGCGTGGCGCCCTCGTCGACAAGAAATGGGGCCGCGAGTCTTGCGAGGCGGTCAATGAAAGACGCCGACGCGCGGAAAATAGTTCGATGCGCTTCGGGGTGGTTGCCGAACACCACATGAGGTGGCTGCAGCGTGCGCCGACTGCGAACCATGGAAAACGAGACGTAGAACACAGGAAGCGGGACTTTGTCGCTTCACACCCCTCACGGCGCAGTATCACCAACTCGCGAACGAGGGAAACTTTTGTATTGCGTGGGGATGTAAAACGCAGAAAGGGGGATAAAGTTTCCCCTGAATCAGCGTTTTGCATCCTCCGATTCACTATGCTTTAGCACGTGGTTTCCCCTATTTGGGGAAACTTTATCCCCAAAACGGGGATATCCGACCGAAGTTCACGGGCACAGAAGGGAGAGCGCTGGCCTTTCACTCATGTTGTATTCAGTTTTCCTCATCGTCGATTATCTCAAACTTTTGTTGCAATTCCTTAGCGGCTCGATTCCTTCGAAAAACGCTCATTGCAACTTCGTCGATTTAATCGTCTGCAGTTTACACTCGACAATTTCTTCATCCATTTGCATGCTCGATTGACAGCAAAAACAGGAAGAGCGTGAAGGAGCGGATTACTCAACGTGGAACCCTCTGGGCCTGATACAGCGACGCAGACGCCTGTTGTAGGCCTCACAAATGTGTCTCACAAGGGAAGGGTCTCAACTTACGGAAAGCTTTCGGAGTGAGACGTACACCATTCGATAGGGCTTGAAAAACTGTAC
>JACMII010000424.1:0-10397 GCA_014805405.1 Bunonema sp. RGD898
TTCTTCTCTTGTCGTCACGCCGTCTCCACCGCTCTCGGTCGTCTCAATTTTCCCGCTTCACCAAGTCGTTGCGCATGATGGATCGTGTGAAAGTGTTCACTACCAACGATACGCTAGACCGAAATCAAGGCTTCCTCGCCGTTCCACTTCATTCTCCTCTCCACTACTCGTCCGATTCCATGTGCCAAGTGTTTTGACATTTTATTCTATTTGTGTACATTCGACTCTGAATTGTATCGGACTCTAATCCAGCGCCATGAGCCGGTACTTCAGCGAGACAATCTGTGAACAGGAGAGCGTCGCGTTCCGACTGAAACAAATCGAGCATTTCCAGGCTCAGAAGCAATCATCTAACGCCCACATCAGCGCCGTCGTTGTTGCTATCCTCGGTCGCGTCCGACTCCACGGGTTGGTGAACAGCGGCTTGTCATTCTCCCGGATCCTCTTGTCGATGCCCTCCGTATTCTTGCGCACGTTCAGCCAGAAACCCAGCACGCCTCGATCATTCTCCTCGGAAGCCTGCAAAATTATCGCCTAGTGGTGCTGTCAGCAGATATGACGAAAGATGTGGGTTCGTCTTGAAACAAACAGCCCAAAGAAGAGCGTGTCTGGGATTATGACAACTCAACGCTCTTCCACCCATGATTAGAGCTCGGCGTTAGAAGCACGCCGTCTCATGCCCACGAGTGGTTGCAAATTTGAAAAATGACAAGAATTGCATACCAAGCCCTCCTCTCGACGTCCGGCAGTTCCTGCACGCCCGGGAGCTCGCACTCACTGGGCACGATCTAAATTGGAAAAACAACATCTAGACAGTATTGCAAAAGAAACCTTACGACGCTCCTCGAAGATGTGTCACGGTAGAATTGGTAGAACTCGATCTCCAGCTCGATCACTTGCTTCCGGTTCTTCTGGAGCGCTTGCAGACAACGCTGAAAGATTGCATTATTTGTGCTGTTAAAACAATGCAAGACACATTATTCTTTTGTCGGCGGTCTCAGACAGCCAAGGCATTCGACAGACACAGATTCAGGAGAGAATATGCGAAACCAAACCCGTTTTATCATCATAGACCGGATACAAGTCTTGGGACCAAAGAATTCCAAGAATCGGCACCTCAATTTCAGCAGGAAGAGTGGGAAGGCAGATGGAGAAAGGACGGTCGATCGAGTCAGTGAGCTCCCATCCATCGCCGGCTTGCAGTCGTTCGCTGCCAGCGGGTTGTTAAGCATTGGCACACTACAAGACACTTTACAAAAGCCAGCATTTCAAAACATCACGTGCACGTTCGTAGGCCGCGCGCCAACACTTTCAGGACGTTTGTTTTTCGCGGTGGGACCCCCAAAACGCAGTCGCTGTTTACGGTTGATGGCGTTGGAGAATCCTCAAGAAGAGATGAAAATCGAACGCGAATTGTAGGCGCTACGAATGTGGCAACCACGTTTCAATTGTGGCCTGTAACCTCTCTTCACATGCCGACGATGACACTGCTACCACTGTGCATGTGTGTGTGCGAAAGGAAAGAAGAGATCTTGACGGGTCCGTCATCGTGCATACAGACCATCATCATCGTCTCATCGATTCATCGTAGCTCAAGAAGGTGTTGTATCCGTTGGCGAGTCGAAACAGCCAGTAATGTGCGTGACGCTAGCGACGTGCGGTACGGTTTCCTCGACTTGTCAAGTCGGTCTGTTGGGCGGCGGCACTCTGTTCCACCTTCTGGGCCGTCTGCGCAAGCTGATCGGAGAGGGCGCGCAGGGTCGCCACGGCCTGAGGGGTTTCGATTTGAATATGCGCCAACACGGCAAGAAACAAATACCGTTGTGGCGATCGTGTTCAGCTGCTGTTGCATTGCCGCTCTTTCCCGATCCGCCGCATCGGCTCGTGCAGTCAGCACCATAATCCGGGCGTGGAGTTGGCGCACTTCGACGGACGGCGACGGTTCGCTTCCATTCGGAGTGCTGGTAGGTTGAACTTGCGGCGAGACTGCCTCCGATTGACGAGCTCCCTTTTGTGGCAGCGCATTCAGCGGCGTCTGTCGGACAAAAGCCGACGGGGGACTCGGTGCTGCCGCTTGTCCATTTAGAGAACGATCGAGTCGAGGCGGCAGACTGGGCGGCGTGGAGCGAACCGGCGATCGCATCGCCTCCACAACTGAATTTGGAAGCGACGGCCGCGGCTCATTCTTGTCCGTGAGCGGTCGTTTCGCCGGCACGACGGGGTTTTGTGGCTGAGCGGCAACACGTTTCGCCAGGGCCGAGCATTTGCGGTCCACTTCCAGACGGTTCTGGTCGCCGAGCCGCGGATTGTGAGGCGACGACATCTGGCAGTTCCGTCCCGCCGAGTGTCTGATGACGTCCGCGTGTCGTCGCAGCAATCCGACGACCTCACGCTCTTGGGCCGAGAAACGTGCCAGTTTCCCGTCCTCCGAGATTAGCGCACTCGCGCCGACGGCCAATCGCTTCGTGTACTGCTCCATCGACATGTTGGTGTGCGGGCGCAAGTCGCCGAACGCGACCTGCATCTGGGCCCAGGCGTTGGCGCGCTGAAATGAGTCGCATATTACTGGACATTGTTTGTTCGGATGAAGAACGAGAGCCGGAAGCATGCACGTACACAATTGAATGCCCGAACGATGAAGCGGACAAGGAGAAAGAGACGAAAAGACAGACATCGTCGACTCACTTGCAGATGATCTGTGGCGAAGAGCGTCAACGCCTTTGCGTTCAGCTCGCGAGCCAGTCGCAACAGATCGCGGATGCGTGAGCGGAGCGTCACTTGAAGTTCGTGTTTCATCAGGCTAAAGACCACCATTTCATCCTGGAAAGGTGGTCAAGATCTCACGAGATGTCCAGCGTATTATCCGAATTGCTTGCACTCGGCGACGGCCTGTTCAGCACTGCCGGCATTGTCATGTGTCGACTTCGCGTCGTCGTCGAGATTTCACGACCGCCATGTCCTCCATTCACCTGCACGATGGTCGTCGATCCTCGTGCGGCGGCCATGGTCGATCCGTCAGATCGTCGGTGTTGTTGTTGCTGCTGCTGTCGCGCCCGCTGCTGCGGCGAGAGGTCGCGCACCGTCTTCTGAACGCTTCCGTTTCTATCTGTTTTATACTCCAAAAACAGGACTTGTAATTTCAACGCGTTCTCAGCGCACATGAGCTGGTTCGAAGTAAGCGAAAAAAACGTTTCATCTGTAGGTCAAAAACGACAGATTGGGAACGCGGTGAAGAATATTTACCCGCCGTAGACGAGCGGGTCGCTCGCGCTGACCGGCGGCGGACGGCTCCTCGCCCGGACTCGTGCTCGACGACTGACTGTGAGGACGAAAGTGCTGAAAAAAGAAGCATTCGCGATGAGTGGAAAAAGTGGCACACCACAAAGTCGAGTGCTAGGTCGGGCGCGTAGGCCTGGGCGAGCTGCGAGAACAGCTCCAAGACGCGGTATCGATCCGAGTCACGTGCCGATCGCGACGTCGTCATCATACTCCGAGCGGCGATCGCGCAATGCACGAAGACGGACTCGAACGAGGCGCCGCGTCGTCGAAACGCGGACAGATAGCCGTTGCCGGGCTGGCTCTCCAGCGCATGCCAAAGCTGGGCGCGCTGAAAACGCGACACCACAATGTCAGACGGAGGGAGAGGCATCGATCGTACCTTGCGCGAGTCGAGATCCTCAAAGTACTCGGCCCGTCGATTGACCACCGCCTCGATGACGGCGAGCAGTCGCGGCACGTTGTGCGCGTTGCGGAAACGAGCTTGCAGGAAACTGAGAAAGACACTCTCAATTCGGACGCGATGCTCAAACCTGACACATTCGGGCAGAAAGCTCCTATCGAGCGTCTGGACCGAAACCGGCGCGGCGGCGGCGGCGGCAGAAGTCATCGTTGTGGGACAGTGATGCTTTCGAAATCTAACAAAGCAATTTTCAGTGCGAGGGGGAGAGAGGCAAGAAGTGAGTGAGAGAACGGCCGAAACAACAATACCCGCCGGTGCCGGGAAACGCGAGCGCATGCGCAATGCCGTCCGTGCTCGCTCGTTCGCTCGCCCAAATTCAAAACAACTCTCTTCGTCAACGGCAACAGACAATGTGCGGGCAGGCCTTGGGAAAGAAAAGGTGCCGCCGATTTCAGCTGCTAGCGGCATGCAGTTCTCGATTCCAAATTTCGATGTTCCTACACAGCTCGATGAGCTGAACATTTCCAGGATGGAAAGATCGTCTGCAGATTACACAACGCGTATTTTCGATGGATGTTGGCTGTTTTTCACACGAAGAGTTCTTTCTGGCATCCGTCCGTCAGTTTTACGCGCCCATTGCTCTGAATCTATCGTCGTGCGAGCTATTTAGATGAAAGTGCTGGGCTGTTTCGTCGTTGAGGCGCCGGCCGACCTGCCGCAGGCGAGCACGGCCACATGGCCCTGAATCGTGCTCGTAGTGGGCACCGGATCTGTGGCCGTGTGCCTGGCCATCATGGCCATCATCAAGTAGGCATAAGTCTGCTGTTAAAAACGAAGTTTCAAGGAAGCGCCGTCAGCGCAGCCGACTCGCGTCGAATTCGACGTCGATCGACTTCCCAGAAGTGGCGTCGCACGACAGCTTGTTCCAGCTTCATTACATCTAGAACAGATGTTTTTGTTTGTTTGTCGCGGAATAAATTGTTTGATGCGGAGGAGAAGAAGGGGCAGCACGACGCGAGTGGCCGCGGCTGTTTTCTCCTCGCCTTTCCGCTTTGCTATCGATTTGTCTCGGCGCGAGCAACCTTCCTGCCGTCTCACTTCGAACCCCTGCGTGGCTGAGCAACATGTACGACTTCACTAGTAGTGGAGAGCGGTTCATGTTAGACGAAGAGGAATTGCGGTGTAGAGATCCACGAGAAGATAGTGAGAATAGGGGAAATCGTATGAGTGTTGGTATGTGAGGATAACTATCAGGTGAGATAGAGCGAGAATAACGAGAAGTATAGTGAGCGATGAGTTGTAGAGATCGTTAGATGAGGTATTTGCTGTCCACTATCTCCCCTTCCTCCAGCCATCTACAATCTTCTTTCTTCTTGGCTGGTTTTGAACTGTGAGTGGTTGGATGCTTGAAGACGACGTGACAATACTTACGCCCGTATTTCACCATTCCAGACATTTGTGGACACTTCTACGATAGTTCTCTGCAATTATGGATCGCCTGCTCTTCAGCTACCTTGCATTGTACGTGCGTATCCCACAAACCCCAAAGAATGCGTCTCAGTACTTGTGCACCACACACCTCAAAGGCGGGACGACTGTGTACGGGAGGAACGGCGACGGAGTGTACTGTTGATGATGACTTCGGTGGAGACCGATGTGGAAAGACCGCATGACGACCATGAATGTGGTGGGGGCAAGGAGAAAGAGAAATCGGAGAGATGTAGTCGTGTTCTTAGGTCAGCTTCGACTGCGGCAACGCCTTCTTGTCGATCTTGACGCTGCTGCTGCTGTTTTCGTCCTGTTCTATGTCGACCGAGTTCGAGTTCGTGTCTTCTTCCGACTTTTCCGCGACTTTCTTGCGTGCGCGTTTCCGCACCGCGCGATCTGTTGACTCGTTCTGCTGCGGCTGCTTCGAAGTTGACCTCAAATTTGCTATGAGCACCAGGATGATCAGAACTCACGATGACTCGCTGTCGGAAATGTCTGGCATGGTGGGCACCTTCGGAGACTGACAGCGCACCTTGTCCAGCGTCGTACGAACCTATATCACATGTTCTGATTAAATTGAACATGCACTACGAAGCATAAGCACCTCTGCCATGGAGGGACGCTGAGTCGGTTCCTTGGAGAAGAGTTGCTTCGTCATGAACGTCTCAATGGGGATTGGAGTTTCGGCCGGAAAGTCGAGCAGTTTGCCGTTCAACACCCAAAGCAGAGCAAAATGAGGGAAAGAGAGAGGACGAACGGCTTCCTTGACGGCACTGTTGTTGTTCAGCTCGTTGTAGGGATGATGCTGGCAGTTCGTGTACACCTCCCAGACCGTGACCGCGAACGACCAGACGTCCGTCTTGGTCGTGTAGATCTAGAGCGCTCTTTGGTTTGCATCACAACCTGAGGACCGGACCAGATCGCGAAGAGTTTCCGGCGCCGACCAACGGATGGGAGTCTTGCTGGTGGGCGACGCCTTGTAGGGAGAGCCAATTCGAGACAGACCAAAGTCGGAGATCTTGACCTGCAGTTGAAGCCGTTCACGCTGGAACAAAGGGGAGAAGAGAACGACGAACGTCCTTGGGTTCATTGAGAAGACAGTTGCGGGCCGAGACGTCTCGATGCAGGATAGGCAGCGTCCTGGAATGGAGGTACTCGAGGCCGGACGCGATGCCGATCACGACGTCAGCCTTCTCGTCGAGGGTCATCAGCTTCTTCTTGAGATTGTACTCGAGCGATCCGCCGGGAATGTACTCGAGCACCAGCATGAAGGGATGATCGTCCAGCATCAGGCCGTACATCCGAGTCACGTGGTCGTGGTTCAGGTAGCGCATGATGCGCGCCTCGCTCATCAGCTCCTTCTCCTGCAAACTGACCCTCTTCCTCGCGCACATGTGAGATCTCGCCGCGTTCGCGTTCGCCTCCTTGCCCTTCTGCTTCTTCTGCACCTTGATCGCAACTTTCACGGGCGCCTGTTTTCCCAGGCTCAGCGTTCCCACATGCACGGTTCCGAATGCACCTGTGCGTGTGGGAGATGCAAATCAAAGCGAACAACCGGCGAACCCTCGTCGATCTGATGCTCCATTGTGATGCTGCGTCGATCCAGTTCCCAGACGCAACGTCCGATCGGCTGCCGCAGAACCACATCGACCTGTTGGCTTTGCGTCGAACCACGTCGCTGAAAAGGAAGCTTTCCTGCTCAAGTACACGAAATGGGGGAAAAACCGATGCGCTGAGATCGTCCGTCTTCATATAGTGACTGACGAGCGCCTCGAATGTCGGGAAGAACTGCTGATTGTTCAGAGACACGCCCTTTCCCGTCTTCGATGTCACGATGAAATGACGGGGCTATGAGGAGGACGAGCGTGAAAACGCAGAAAGGACAAAGACTTACATCACCGACGCGGACCGCGACCGAGATGACAACGAGACGCTTGCCGCTTTCGTCGACCGAGGAGCGAACGAGAAAGTCGCCGGTCTTGCTGCAGATCGCAAGAACATCCTCTCTGAGACGCGACGCTTCCTCTGTGCATCCTTCGAGAATCATCTTGAGCACCTGGCCAAGAATCCATGGTAGTAGTGCAGACGCGAAATGATGGACGGATCGAGCGGATCTTGCGCCACGTTTGGATCACGCGACGGCGACTTCGAACGACGATCCTTGCCCGACGACCGATCGGGTGGCGCCTGCGTTGAACGCGCCATCCTCTTCTTCTTGCTTTACGACGAACAGCTCGAGCGCGGTACGAGCGCGAAACCAAATCTCGTGTAAAGTGCAGAGTTGAGTGCATGCAAATGAGATATCGCTGCAATGGAGTAGTTTCGTTGAATGCAGTTCGCGTACAAGCTGGCCGACTGGCTGACTGCTGTTTACATGCAACTTATTGGAGACTTCTTCAGGAGCGGAAACACGACGAGATCGACGCGTGCCAACGAAGTTGCAGGAAGCTGCTGTTTAGCACTTCAGGTTCATTAAGAAGGGGAGAAATCATATGAGAAGTCAAATCACCCCGACGCATTTTTCGAAAGTTTGACTGATTTCTCTACTATCAATCCACTTTCGATACCCTTTCTCTAAATAAAGTGCGCCCATATCGCTATTTGTGGTCAAACACGCAAAAAATCTGGTGTCGATCGTCCCCGTCCATCCCCGTGACATTCGTTTTTCTGTCCCACAAATAGTGCAACTTTCCATCTGTCTTCTTGCTGTTCTTTAATCTACAGAGTCCGCACGCACACAGACAGAAGAGGGGGGAATTCTGCGACGACTCTTTGCAGCACGAAACGTCAATCAACGCGCGACGTGTTGAGAACCGAAACTCGAGTCATGCATTTTGGATGTAAGTTGAACCATGCACACACGCGAGACCGCTCCACTATCGACGAGACACCGCGTTTACAAACCGGTCCCGTGAAGAAGGCAGTCGGTGTTGATCGCAAGTACAAGCATCGGTCGTCCGCCGTGATTCATCACTATCTAGGATGCGTGCGTATCAATCTGTCGTCGTCGTAGTAACGCATCGCGTCGACAGTCTTCTGGCACTGCTTCGTGCTCTCGTTGTGTCGTGATCTATTCATCATCTACGAAACCAAAGACCACTCCCTTTCTCTTTGCCGCGTCCACGCCACTCCCCCTCCTCTCTCTTCCGATTAGCCACTTCCCCATTCGATTATCGATTGGCAACTACACTGCAACGCTCGCCCGATCAGACGGTGCCCGACTGAGCGCCGACAATCCAAATAATGCTCGAAGGCAGTCAGTCACGGCGGTAGTATGAGCTGGTTGAGTGCTCCTATTCCCGATAGTCCGACTTTCAAGCGTTCTACACGATGAATAAGCGAATAGATGTTTGCCTTGTCGATTCGGGCCAAGTAATCGTCTGATGTGCGAGATGCGGACAACGCGCTGCCACGCGTGGCTGAACGTTTTTGGGCAGCACCGTTGTTGGGTCGACATTCAACGTTAAACTGTTCGCATGATCGATTGTCGTTTGATGTAGTTTGTTTGTAGCCACTCGAGCTTCACACACTGACGACCACGCTTGCAGCTACACTTGCGCAGAAACATGCAACGCGTCCCCACGACAAGATTTCTTTGAGATCTCGCACCACCTTTGAGAGCATAGACGAATGACAGCACTTGCATCTCAAAGTCGCTTTCATGATGATTGCAGATTCTTGAAAGAGTCGTGTCAGGGTGTGTTGTTGCACTTGCACAGAGGCTGGAGGACGGTCTAGAAGGGCGGGCGCTCGACGCAGTACTTGAGCGTGCTCCTGTACGTTTCGTTTGCGCTTCAAGCATTTCCCACTTCTGAACTCACTGAATCGGGTAGGGGTTGGCGGCCGTCTGCCAGGCCTCCTTCTCGTCGAACTGCCAGTGCCCTTGGCGCACCTAAAGCATTTCCATTTGGCGCGCCGCATTCACTTGCGAATACCAATGGGGCGGGCTCGCGGTGTGCGCCCTCCAGCAGCTTCAGATCCTCCGCCTCCTGGTCTCGGACCGTCGTCGTGGTCGTGGTCGTCGTGGTGGTGCGTCTTGTTGAGAGCGTTTCTAGCCAACGAGACACGACTCACTTCGTTATGGGGACCTGGCCCTGGTCGTCGAGCAGGTGCGCCGCCCAGCCGCAGTGGATCAGCAGCAGACCGACGATGATGAGAATGAGCGCGATGGGCACGATCGGCGCGGCACTAGATTGGGGCGGTTTCGAAAGACGTATGCGCATCGATCGAGAGCATTACATGGCGGCGCACTCGATCGCGACGCACGTCAGCAGCATGCCGAGCAGGAGCATGACGCCGATGGCGAACAGGATGGCGCCGATGATGAGCACGGCTCGTCTAGCACCATTCACTCCGTGTCTCGGTCTGTGCGCGCGATCTACCTGGCTCGCCAGACGCCCTGATAGCCGGGCACGCAGGGAAAGCAGAAGACCGGGCAGGCGCGGCGACGCCACCACGGCACGTACTGACCCGTCTCGACCGTGACGGCCATGCTTCTGTAGGCAAACGAGCCGATGGGCAAGCGGGGAGAGGGGAGGGGAAGTCGACGATTTCGGGATTAAGATGATCCGGACAACCGAGAGAGTTGTCGAGAGATGACTAGTTGGATCGATAGACGCGAGAGGACGAAGCAGAGCTGTGAGGGTGGCGGAGGGGGAGCAGCTGCAGAGCAGCAGCGGCAGCGGCAGCGGCAGAGAAGAGGGCTTCTTTACACCGGCAAGAGGATGCCAATGGAGGAGGAGGGAGAAGACAACAGAGAACGCCCCCGCTTCGGGCCGGATGGCAGTGAGAGAGGGGGAGGGCATCGCAACGGAAAGAATAGAGCGATGCGAAGGAATACTGATGTCAATAACGCTTGGGAACCTATTGCGGCAGACGCAGGCGAGCGAGGAGAGAATTGTGCACTTTTTGAAGAGGTTCGCACGGTTTCGGTCAAACCCGACGACTCATAACAACCGGACGCCGTTTGATGCTTTCAAGCTCAATCTCCACGATTCTTCTCATCTCGTCACACATACACACTTGGCATCAGATGGAAACACTCCGTTTATCGTGGCAATTGTTGCGTAGAGGCAAGGTGGAGATACAGGCGCCGACGAGTCGCCTATTTGCCCCAGCCGCCATAGGGGCGTCCGAATCCGCCGCCGTAGGGGCGTCCGAAGCCACCACCGTACGGGCGTCCGTAGGGGCCTCCGAAGCCGACTGAAAGTGCGGGAGATATGCTTGAGGA
>JACMII010000426.1:0-18514 GCA_014805405.1 Bunonema sp. RGD898
TGGTGCTGGAAGCCGGGCGCCGCGACCATCAGACCCACGTTCTGCGCGACCCCGAACCAGCCTATCATGACGACGCACAGAGTGCCCGGCACGGGCGGCACGCCGTCCCGGAGAGAGCCCAGACCTAAAGGGAGACACGCGTACATATAGCACATACACATATGTGTATATGCACAATGCAAAGCAGCCGACCGATGAACGAGAAGACGGGGACGAACAGAAAGAGGGTGATGATGATCGTCATGATGATGACCGGCCTCAGCGAAGCGACCTTCTTCATCTCCTCGAAGTTGCGCTGCGAGCTGGTCATGTCGGGAAGCAATGCACGAGTGGCTTGAAAGGCGCGCACGATGTGGAAGAGCCAGAAGAGCACCAGCAAGAACCAGAGTGCGGACGTTGTTAGGCAGATCGGGGCCGTGAATGCGTGCTTGGGCGTCTTGAGAACGACGATTTCGAGAGAGCTCTAAAGATTTGCCATTTTTCGATGCTAACGTGGAGGGTCAACAACTCACCTGGTTGACGATGTGAACGTCAATGTTCGTGTCGATCACCAGTCCGATCACGATCCCACCGAGAACCACGTATGCGACGAGTGCATAGAAGAATGGTCCCTTCAGCGCGTGTCGCAGAACGTTGTCGGGCTGGGACAAAAACTTAATTTTGGTGCACATTCTTTGGGTTTATATACGTCCATATCGAACGCGGCATGTGCAGAGACAAGTGCAACGCCGAGCATCGAGAACCCGATCGATAGTCCAATCGTGTAGAAAATCGGCCGGATGACAGACAGCCACAGGATGCAGACCGGCTTCTAATTTTACGCGTCCGTCTACAGGACGAGAGACACTGCACCTAGGGATGTTGTCCCCGTGAAATAGATGAACGCGGGGGAAATCCGAGGAGGAGGGTAAAACGAATGGTTTTTGGTTCGAATTGTGACTATTTCTAATGGGAAGTTGAAAAGTCCCCACAAGAAAGCCACGGGGAATGCTACTTTTGACCCGTCCATCTCAACCTCTGGACCTTAAACGATAAAGCACTCCGAGATTTCACTCGGATACATCTTCTTACTCCAAAGCTCGGAAAATCTCAATGAACACCGTTTTCACGGGGACACATCCCTACTGCACACACGTACCAGCACGCCCATGACCGATCCCTGACTCGTTTGATTGAGCATCGGCGCAAAGGCATCCAGCTGAATCGACACTAGCACGACGAAAGTCGACATCATCGAGGTGATGCGCGCAAAGTTGGCGCGCAACTGCTTCGCCGTGCGCTGGAAGCTCGCGTACATGTGCAACGAGAAGGCGAGCACGAGGATGTTGGCGGCCAGCGCGAGGTCGTAGTTCGCAAGTACCAGTTGTTCGAACCAACTCATTGTCATCACTGTTCGGGCCGCCGCCGCCGTCTAGAATGGAAGAATGGCCGATGAGATATGTGTCTCTGACAGCAGCTGCTTTGGAAGTAGCCACAGATTCGGACGGCGCCAAAACATGAGATGCTATGTATGCGTGCGTGTGCGGCCATGAGCACACACATTCCACCTGTTTGAGAAGCGGTGCAAAATGTAAACGTAGAAACGCAGCGGTGCAGGCACACGGTAAGCGTGAGAAAGCGACGATGGAAGAGGGGGGAGGGTAGAATGGGAATGAAGTATCGCAGGAATCGAGAGAGCGAGGAGGACTGTCTCTGAGGAAGGTGGGGAAGATACGCGTGCAGTGCGCATCGACGCGTAATTAAAACGCTTTCCGCAAGAGACTCGAACACTTTTGGCACCAGCGGAAGAAAATTCCAGTAATGTTACCATCGAACCAGGGGTTATTAATCCTCCTGATCGCGAAATTGTGATCAGATTTTATTGTTCCGTAAAGTTACGAGTAAAACGCAGATTTTGCTTCCTTTCGCTGGCGCCAAAGGGATAGCGGATTGTTTGACTCTTTCACGGAAAGCGTTTTATTGTGCCCGATCGACTGACCGCCACAATAGGCAGTGCGAACGTTGGGCTCGATAAAAGCTAAACTGCAAAATCGTGACAAATAGTTTCATTTAAGTCTAGTGACGATTCGCATTTCATTCGGTGCACCACTTCTTGTCTGTATTCGAGAAGTTCACAACACCCCTAGATCAAAACGTGTTTGTGCTCTGACAAATCGCCGCGTATGACTCTGTACAGTCCACTGCTGTCCAACACATCTGGTGCATGTGGTAATTTATGATGTTGACAAATCCGCACTGATCATTCGAGTGCTGCGAAGTATTGGGCTGTCCATCGCACCAAATGTCCGTGATGTTGCTCGATCGACCGGAAATCCAGCCCCAATTGCCATTGGAGCTGGTCAGCCCGAGCCAAACGCGCGGATACGAGATCTGGCTGGTCACAAGCCCTGCAAACTCCTCGTACTCGAGTGCGGTACGCGGCACGAAGAGATCATTGTGAGTGAATCCAGTGTTCAATGTTCGGCAAGCGTCTCGAGCGCTTTGGAAGCCCTGCTGTTGGTCCAGAACATAGTAGCAGGTGCCGGTCTTTGTTATCGAAGCAATGCCGTTCTGCGGACAGCTCAGGTCGGGCAAAGTTGACGCCGGTAGTTCGTCCGGAAAGTACTGGCAGATCGCCAGCATTGGGAACCAGCACGAAGTCGTATGGAGCTGCAACATTCCTGTAGTCACAACAATGCATACTGGACGTACGTTGGAAATATTTAGAGAAGCACAAGTTGCTCCGTTTCCTAAATCCTCCGGCTGGCCATTCGGTCCGAAATAGTCGGTTGGATGTAGTGTCTCGATCCAACGCCACTTGCCGTCCGCCTCCCAACTCGTCAAACTTGCCCATGTGGAATATCCAATCGCATTCAGCTCCATCATCTCGAGCTGTGACGTGAGTGTGACGAGTTCTGCATGCGAGTCTCCTATTCTTGTCGTCAAACATCTTCTCGTGGCTGAGAAGAAGTCACCCTCGTCAATCTATTTGAAGAAGTTCTCTTTGTCCAGGATTATGTTGCTTACGTATTTGTAGCACTTCCCTCTCACCGAAATGCTCGGCGTCCATCCAGCAGGACAAGTGATTTGTGGTGGGGGAAAGGTGGTCGGATCGTCGGGATAGATTTGGCAGATGAAGTCGGAACGGCTGCTACTGTATGTGCAGCCCCAAGTTCCATTTGAGATAATAAATGCAGCATTGTTATTATAGATGCCCGATCTCCAATGCGAATAGTTTGAACTGCCGGCAGCGGTCGCAATCCAGTGTGACTTGTTGTCGTAGAACACATTTCCGATCCATGCGCGGCTAAATGGTGTTGTGCAATGCAATGATTTACACGTTACTAGGGAAATTCCCGCGACTGCAGTAGACTCGCCACCTCACTGTTCTCGAATCCGTTCGCAATCGATAGAATGTCGGCACCGTAAGTGAGATTATTTCGACAGTAGTTGATCGCCGAGAAAAAATTTGTGCCAAAGTCTATAGTCGCAAGGTGGTAGCATTTGCCAGGAATCGTGGCCGACGCGACAAAATTCGGCGGACACGCGGCATTTGCGCTGCCGATGAAAATAGCAATTAGAAGTGCGAGTTCCATCGCTGCATTCAACTCCGGAGACTTGAGAACTGACGAAAGATGGACTACCACAGATGCTTTGGTTGGAAACGAGTACGATAGGGTGCTTTTATATGATTTCTTCGACGCGCTGAGCTCATGCTCTGCTATTTGGCAATGTGCTAAGCGGTGGTGAAGGTGCGCTAAAGACGGACAGGAGAAGTACCAGGTACGAAGGAGCGGTGAGAAAAGAGGGTATGAGTAAGATAACAAAGAGAGCCGAAGTGGAAACGAAGATGAGTCAAGGGGGGAGATCACTCGGGTGGGAAAGGGAAGAAAGACGTGCAAAAGAGGAGAAAGATCAGCGCGAGACTTCGATGGACATGATCACAGGGAGTGAGCAACACCACGGAAGTAAGAAAACAAGGAAGATCATAATTTCGAGTCGAGTTGTGCCGTTCTGCTCCATTGGACGAGTTCGCAGAAGCAGTCGCCGTCTCAGCCTCCTGTTGCTGTTCCATTTTCTTCAGCCCCAGTCTCTCCACGCAATGTGACTGAATTTGGACAATGTGCACATAAATTAAAGCGCTTTCCGCGAGGGACTCAAAAAGGTTTAGCACCAGCGGAAGAAAATTTCAGTAATGTTAACATTGAGCCAGGGGTAGTTGACCTTCTGATCACGAATCTGTGGTCAGATTGTGTTGTTCCGTAAAGTTACGAGTAAAACGCGGATTTCACTTCGTGACACTAGTGCCAAAGGGATAGCGGATTATTTGACTCTCTCACGGAAAGCGTTCTATCGGCTAACTGATGACTCTCAACAGTCAAACGACGAACTTTCTGCTGCACGGCTGAAGCCGGCCGCGTCGACTCCATCCTGAACAAAGAGCACGCAGTCGAGCCGTCGGCAAGTCAGCCAGCCGCGTCGACACCGTTTCCACCAACAGCGAGAATAAATTCGCCTTCGCACCTGTTGCTTCTCCTGTCCGTCTTTAGCACGCCTTCACCATCGCTCAGCATACTAGCCACCAACCTCCCCATTCCCCTGATCTTCGAATTAGACGATGTTCTTTTGCACAACGCTCAGGTGAGGAACGCATTCCGCGCCATTTATGGCCGCGGAGCAACAATACGCACTCGACCATGTTTATAGCCGTCTCTCGGAACAACAACATCACAGCAGTCAGTTATCATTATCTGATAAAGTCTATCAACCGGCGACATTCCGTGACCTCACTCTCTGTGTTGTGAGCGTTGGCTGGCAATCTCAGAGCAATGGGCTAACGTGTTTCCTACTCTGACGTACGTGCCGCTCGTAAGTTAATGGGAAGAGTGACTTTCGACCCAGGACTGAAAGCAGACGTGATTCCCGCGAGGACAGTGTAAAAACGACAGCTGTTGCAAATGAGGTGCACACGCACTCCGTGACTTGTCGATGCCATTAGCATTTGTCTCTTCCAGATGGGCAGCTGGCTGTGCTGTGGAAACAGGCACCAGGGAGGAAGACAGACGAGAGTGGAAGACGGGCTAGTGAAGGAGAAGATAGCCGATCGAGAGAGAGAAGAGACATTGGCCGAAGGGTCCGATACCAATGCGTCGACTCATCCAGGGAAACCAGAAGTGTGCGTTCATCGCCACGGCATGTTGAAATCGCAGTCTCAGCGTGCTTGGTCGAGTTGTAATGAGTGTGAATACGTGTGTATGTGTGGCCGTGCGCTCTTTCGTCACCCTCGTGGATGGTAGGAGAAGAGGGAGCAGACGGCTGTTCGCGGCTCGGCTATCGGGGCGGGGGCCTTTCAGAGACGTCGAAAACCCCGCCCTCTGACCGAGTGTGCTATGCAGTTGATCCAAGACGACGATGAGAACGATCAGAAAAAGAGCCGCCCCTTCTCGCATTTGCCAACTAGCAGAACTTTCGTGCCTTAGACGCGGTCGTGTTGTCATAATTTTCTCGTCTTACCAGGTGCCGCTTAAGGCATAAAACTCACTCCCATTTGTTATCAGTTTACGAAACTGACAGCTTGCAGAAAATATCCACCATTGTCCCTGTCCCAAGGCAGTATCTAATCCCTCTTCCACTCGGCGTTCTTGCCTCTAGTACTCGTTGTATTCACAAGAGCGCGGTCAACGTTTTGCCACCTTCTTCATCAAACAATAGTGGGCGCGGTCATTGCGGAGCGGCGTGTCACTTTTGATCTTCCCTTTAGGTTGGACGCATTTTGGAACGCACGCTCGTTTACTATTGCCGGTTCATTCCCTGGCTTACAAGTGAAAGATGAGAGAACATGTGAATTCTTGCCAACTCCTCATCCGAATCCTGTCAGTTTGTTGTCGAGTCCCTAAGAGTGCGCGTCACTGCTCGGTTCCATTCACCGCTAGACGATCCAACTCCCCTTGCCCGAAACCCTCCTTTGCCAGTTGTCCGCCGGCACAGCCTACCTCTAAAAAGTTGAATTATCCACGTTTTAGGTGTGTATTCAATCGCGTGCTTGTGCAGTGCAAGCAGCGGTTGTGAACATTCTCGCTGACTTCCAAGGAGTAACACCAACACCAAGATGACGTTCGAGTCAGAAGTAGAGGCGGATCGGGACAGCTTCTTTCGCGGTCGATGTGTCCAACTCGAATACGGACGGACTCCGACGGGACAGCAGTTTGCGACCCTTATCACCAAGGGAATATGGTACGCGGTTCGAGTGTACATGGAGGAAGATCACAGTGAGTTGACGAACACCCGGTTTCAACCGAGGGATCGGTTTCTCTTTAAAAGTCAGCACGCGACGTGGAACGACGCCACTGGCAAAGTTGTGGAATATCGCCGACAGCTCGAAACTGGCGACTACAAGGCGTTCCTCTGCAATCTGCCGTCGGTGGAGCGCCACACTCGCGACGCTGGTCCTACAATAGGCGGCATTTCGGTTGTACCCGGCCATCGGTTTACTAATCAAATGATCTTTAGTTTGTTTGATAATCTGTTTGATGGAGAAGCCCTTGATCCGCTTAATAGAGTAACCTTTGAAACGCGCGACTTTTCCAGCGCCCTGATCATCAAGAAGACTCCAAGCGACTGTGCCACACATCCTGATAACTACCTTAAACGCGGCGACATTGTGCAGGCTAACTGGGCTATGGCAGCCAATCACGAAGGCATCTACATCGGAAACGGAAAGGTGATACACGTGTCGGGTCATGGCGAAGGAAAAGCGGCTTCGATGGCCCGTGAAGGCCAACTCCTCGGCGATTTTGTCAGCAACGCAAGCGATGCTATCCGTGTTCTGGTGCTGCGCGTCCGCTTTCGAACTCCCGAAGAGATTGTCGAGCAAGCAGAGGCCTATCGGGATCAGAGATTCAGAGCCGGCGAGTTTGACTTGTTCGCGCAGAACTGCCAACACTTTGCGACATTGTGCGCTTTTGGTGTGGAGTACTGTGGGGACCTTGAACGTTTTCGCTTGAACTTCAGCCAATTGGTGATGGCTGCTCGAAACATTGCCCCCGTTCTCTTGTTGTTTTAACGAGATAGAAGTATTTAGCAGAGTACCCAGTAAGTATTATACTGAGCGGTGTTGAAAGTGTGTTAAAGAAAGGGCAGGAAAGGGCAGAAGGAATGATGAGAGAGAAGGGCAAAGAAAAAGACAACAAGAGATCGGAAGCGATGAAGGTGAGTCAAGAGGGGTCAAGGGAGAAGAGAAGTGCGCGGGAAGAGAAAGGAGATAAGATTTTGGCAGAAGAGAGATCGGACCGGCGGTAGAGTCTGCCTTACCAAAACTCTCCCATCGTACGCGCGTCGATCATTGTACCTCTGTATGGCAAAAGCCCAACAATTGGACAGGTGGCGAAGTTTGCCCCAGAAAAGTATCCGTCCGCTATACGTGCGTCGATCATTGTACCTCTGTAAGGCGAAAGCTCCCACAATCAGACAGGCGGCGAAGTTTGCCCCAGAAAAATATCCGTCCGCTATACGTGCGTCGATCACTGTATCTTTGTAAGGCGAAAGCCCTCACAATCGGAAGTGTCAGCGAATAAAATGCAGCACTTATACTCAAACCGTGGAAGGAGGAATTGTCGTACGTACAGGGTGCGTCGAAAAACACCTTGACACAGTAATTCCATTGGAACTCGCCACAAGCTCAACGTTTTCAATTCCAAGTACTTCAGCCAATTCCTAAGTTTATTGCGGTGTGGTGACAGAGAATTCGCTCAATGTAGTCGCCACCAACCTTCACACAAGCCCTCAGACGACCACAGAAAGTGGTGCACGTAGGCCGCAGGTATGCCACATCCATTTCGGCCCAGGCTTGAGCAGAGAGCGCGCTTCAGCGAGTCGAGTGACGTGTGGCGGATAACGCAGGCCCTCCTCTCCAACTCCGTCCAAACAGAAAAGTCCAGGGGATTCAGGTCCGCCCAGTAGGGCGACCATTCTGCGGTTGTCAGGAAATCCGGCACGTGTTTCTGCAGCCACTGCCGAGTCCTGTTGGAAGGTCCAGTCCCGATTCTTGAAGTGACGCGTGGCCCAGGGAAGCAAGGCCTTCTCCAGGATGTACACGTCGGTGTTGATTTTGACGTCCTGGTCAACGAAAACGAGGGGCGACTTGTCGTTTTCGGTCACTGCCGCCCAAACCATCGCCTGAGCAGGGCGGATGCACGAGTCTTTCTGACGCGTTTCATGGCTTCGGTGATCAGATGCCGCTGCGATAGCTTGTAGGACGTGCAGCCCAGATCTTCTTTGACAGTCTTCGCATCGACTTCTTGGCATTCCTCTTGATTCGCTTCTTCACAATTTTCTTCAGTTTCAATCTTTTCTCGCTTTTCTTTCGGCCCGAATTCTCACGAGACTGAAGGAATACATACTGGCAACTTGTCCATGCAAAAATTCCACCTTGTTGCGCAACTTTATGGCGCAATACACGGCTTGCCGAGTGATATTCAGCCGCGCGCCACTTCCGACTGTGAGAGCCCGCCAGTAACCAGTTAAAAATGTTCTCCTTCACGAGCATTTCGGCTGAAACTCCGAAAACCTGCACAAGTGAGGTCCGTCTACAAAACGAAATCGAATGCAGCCTCCAAAAAGCTCTCCACGTGTAAAAAACAATCGATACAAATCGTGTCACGGTGTTTTTCGGCGCAACCCTGTATTGCTTCTCCTGTCCGTCTTTAGCATGTCCTCATCGTCGTTTAGCAGACTAGCCACCAGCTTTCTTCCTTCCCCATTCCCCTGACCCTCGAATTCATCGCCCCCCCCCTCCTTCCGACTGCAGACATTCCCACTTGTACTGGTCGATGTTCTTTTGCACAACACTCAGATGAGGAATGCATTCCGTGGTATGATTGGCCGCAGAGCAACAATACGCACTCGGTCATGTTCACAGCCGTCTCTCGGAACAGCGAGATCAAGGCACAGTCATGATTATTTGATAATGTCTATCAATCGATGACATTCCAAGATCTCAGTCTTTGTGTGGTGAGCGTTTGTTGGCAATCTCAGAGCAATGGGCTAACGTGTTTCCTACTCTGACGTACGTGCCGCTCGTAAGTTAATGGGAAGAGTGATTCTCGGCCCCAGACTGGAAGCAGACGTGACTCCTACGAGGCAGTGTAAAAACGACAGCTGTTGTAAATAAGGTGCACGCACACTCCGTGACTTGTCGAAGCCATTAGCATTCGTCTCTTCCAGACAACAGCTGGCCGTGTTGTGAAACAGGCACCAGGAAGGGAGACGGACGAATGAAGGAGAAGATGGGCGAGTGAAGGAGAAGATGGCCGATCGAGAGAGAGAAGAGACATTAGCCGAAGGGCCGATGTCAATGCATTGGCTTATCCAGGGAAACCAGAAGTGTGCGTTCATCGCCGCGACATGTGGATACCGCAGTCTCAGCGCGCTTGGTTGAGTTGTGACGAGCGTGAATGTATGTGTGCGTGTGTGGCTGTGCACTCTTTCGTCACCCTCGTGGATTGCAGGAGAAGAGGGAGTAGACGTCTATCCGCAGCTCGACGATCGGGGCAGGGGTCTTTCAGAGGCATCGAAGACCCCGCCCTCTGGTCGGACGTGCCATGCAGTTGATCCAAGGCGACGATGAGAACGATCAGAGAAAGAGCCACCTCTTCTCACATTTGCCAACTAGCAGAACTTTCGTGCCTTCGACGCGGCCGCGGTGTCGTGGTTTTCTCGTCGTACTAGGCGCCACTTAAAACGCTTTTTGCCTGACTCTCAACTCTTAGCTCAGACTTTTGTCCGCCAGTGACACAAAGAAGGTCGACTGTTTGAGTCTCTCACGGAAAGCGTTTGAAGTGCTTTCGACTATCGATTGGAGTTGACTTTCCACTTCTCCATTGCATCATCCCACCGTGCGCGCGTTACGAAATAGTGGCGAGCGCCGCCCTGTCTGTCGGCCTCTCTTCTTGCTCACTCGACCAATCGTTGTTCACTGACGCGCCTCATCTTGAGATGCCTCCCCTCTTGGCCTACTCGGAAGATGAGCGTCGTCGGAATCTGGATCGCGAGCGAAACGCGCTCATCGAACAATTGGGCACCCGGTTGAACGGTCTGGGGCGCACTATAGTGATCATCGTCAACTGGATCATCAGGACGATCGGGGGCACGGCGCAAGGCCTCTCCAACTACTTCGAATGGGCCACCTATAGGAGGGACGCGAACGCAACCGCGGCTGTCGCGAGGAACGCCGAGGGCAGGCTCTACGTGCTCGTCCTCATGGCGAGCGCGATATTCGAGCAGCGCCAGTCCATCTTTCTCAACAGAAAGAGGTGCTCCTTCACGCTCTACGAGCGCACCCCCACCGAGGTGACGCGGCTCGCCGAGAGCATCGTCGCCTTTGCGCGGTACGCATTTCCTTCTCAATACTGATCGAGCAACGCGATACCGGAAAAACTCACTTTCCTGTCACAAAATCACCCAATCACGGTTTAGGATTTGCGTTGGCTATTTGTTGCATGGGCAGAATGTTTCAAATCGAAGAAGATTTTTAAATTGAAGTAAGATCTTTTCATTGAACGCTAAAATAAAAGAGGGATAATTGTCGTGTAATGCAGGCGTCTGCATTCTACACTCGTGCAGAATTTGTTTCTGATGCTTCCAGACTTACAAATTTCGCATAAAAACTTCCCGACCAATGGCCAAGCAAAGACTGAATGAAAGATAAAGTCGAATCAGACGCAATTATAAGTTGATTTTTTACTTTGAAGCCATTGCAGTGTCGCCGTATCCGTGGCAAACAGGATGGAATATCTCGTCGACATAAACGACGTGAGGCTCATCGTGGTGGAGATCGTGAAGAGGGCCATCGAGCGGGTGGAGCACTCTCAGCAATTGTTCGTGACTAATTTATGTACGTAGTGGAAGAAAAAAGAAGCTTCAGTCTGGACGAGGAGCGACACCCCCTGATCGGGCCTGACGGCTCGTTGGGCTACCTGAAACTCGTCTTCAGCAGCTCCCTCGAGATCAAGAAGTGCTGCTTCTGGCGGACCGAGAACATCATCATCGACGTCACGAGGTTCTCTTTCTTCTTCCCCGATGAGGCATCGCTCCGCGCGGCGCTCGACGAGCACCGATAGTCCCAGGCACCGGCGTGTCAGCCAACCCGTGAAAACAATCTCCATCAATCCGTTAGAGCACACATTTCAAGGCGTCTGGGGCCATATCCAACGAAGAGGATCCAACGCATGATGTGGTCAACTTAATCTCGGTTACACTTCCCCAAGCTCTGCTTGCTATTCTGGTCAGGAGTCAAGATAAACGCTGCTCCTCCCACTTCGTCTCCTTCTGCTACTGCTACGACCATTGTGCCGCACAGCACGCTTCTCCTGCCGCTGTCCTGGCTAGGACTTGCCTAGGATTTCTTGTTCGCGCACGCGCCTTTGCGAGAACTGCGCTCGCCCTCCGCTGCTAGAAGACAACCGCTGCCGAGTCACCTCACCATAATGATCGGGAACTACTCCGGTTTCCCGATCTTCTCTTTGTGTGCGCGGACGGAACCGACAACAACCGAACGAAAGTGGAGTGAGTCGTGCGTGCGGGCAAGAACAACAACAAACGGGGCTGCGGGAAATGTTGTGTGTGTGATCCGGACCAATGTCTCTGGTCAGCTCTAGCAATGTGCCGGCAAATAGCGAGTTTGCCGGCACATTGCCCAGAGTTTGCCGGCACATTGCACGGACCCACCAGAGGTTCTGGTGTGATGAGCTTCTAACGTCGCTCCCGACAACCATCGATTTAACAACCCTCCTTATTGTGGACGCGGCCTTGCGGGCGGTCGATTGATTGGGGGCGCTGCTTCTCTCGTCGTCTGCGTGCCTGGCCGTCGCAGACAACGGCGGTACAGCGCCTTCCTCCCCCCCCCCTCCCTCCTTCCTCCTTCCTCCCTCGTTCTCTCGTTCCCCCATGCGCGTGCGCACGCATTGTCCCACGAGGAAGGAATTGTCAGCAATGCAGCAACTCATGCGCACCTCTGCCGGCTGTGTCCGCCATCGATTTTCTGCCATTGCAAAAGACAGCGTTTAACCTCTGGCCTGTGTAGCAGCTCCTCATTCTCGTCTCTATTCGATAAGAACGATGTTCGAGTGCTGTGAAAGGCGGCGACCCGTCTCGGGACAAGGGAAATAAGAGCTGGCTGGCTGGCTGACTGGCTGGCTAACTGACTGCTAGTTCGCCCTCCGAGCAGCCAGGCGGCAGTGATGGTGCCTGAAGATGATGCAAGCGTTGTCCTCGAACGTCTCGCGCGGTGGTGTGTCGTGCATTTCGTCTTGTTGTTGAACTCACCCGTGCTGAGAATACGTTCGATTTCAAAGAATGACGCAAGATTGTTGACGAGACACCCGGCTCGGTGAAAAGGGCCCGTAGTTGATGTCTTTGTGACGACGCTGCCGCCATCATTTCACTCGGCACGTAGTCACTCGGAGCAATTGTGCCTCTGGCTATCTCTCGGCCGGTGTTCGTCCCCTGCTCTCAATCGGTGTCCTTCCTCCTCCGCCTCTGTGTGCGAGTGGGGTTGCAGTCGTCCATCTAATGGCACGTGCTACTACCGCCGCCGCTGTCACTGCCGCACATTTTTCGCGCAACGACCGAAGACGAAGCATTCGTTCTCCCTCTCGAACAAAGTATTCGCAACAGTGAGAACTGTTTTCCCTCACCACTCCTTCCAGCCCGTCGCGGCGAGATCAAGTCTTGCCTCCCCACTCACCCACCCTCGCCGTTGTGCGCCGTTCTCTGATCGTCATATCCGCCGATTTTTTCCTTTCAACCGAGGCGATGTCAAAACGAGAACAAAGTGGAGGGAAGTGAGCGAATAGAAGAGTTGTTCCCTTTGACTAGCGCGGTGTTGTCTATGGTGTGTAAACGGTCACGACAGAGCCCCGATGTACGGCAGCCGAAGCGAGAGAAATGGTTTGTCGCATTGACTGGAGAGAGAGGCGCTCGCTTTCCTCCTGTCCTGTCAACAATCAATTGTCAGAGTGTCGATCAATTCGCGTGCGCGCGCAGTCAGTCCGTTGCCACTACTCTTTGTACTCGGGGCTCATTGCTGCGCGGTGATTCATTCTTTCTCGCAGCCCTTTCCGCTTTTCCTCGGTACCGCTCACATTCGCTCTTGCTTCTCCTATCTATCTTGCCACATTTCACGCCCAACTCCAGGACTGCCCATTAGACAGCCATATCACTGAATTTCGAAAAAATACGAATTTGCGACATGTATGTGGGATCGTCTACCCGTACACCTTTCCCGCCTCTATGCTGGCAATCATTGTGTCCTAACGAAACAAGAAGCATTGCACAGATCCTCCTCTTCCACTCACTGTCGAATGTGACCAAGGATGGGGAATTGGAAGCGATTCTTCATGGTGGCTACGGCCATTTGCGCCGGCTTGATCGGCCTTGGGATTGCGATCTTTGCGGGCCCGGGCTTACTATTGGGCATGCTATCGGGTGGACTAGTGGCGGGCGGTGTCCAGGCTATGATGTACGCCTTCAGCGAGGTAGTAGGAGTACTATTGTCTGAACGAATAATCGATCATACGATTCAGAAGGCAAGTTGGGGCGGCTTCCTCAAGGAATTCGGACTCGGCTTTGTGATCGGTGCCGTCACGTCGCTTTTTTCGGCCGGAGCGTCAGTCGTCTTCAAGAGTATCTCGAGTAGCTTAGGCGCCGGATTGAAGGGCTTCCTCATTGGGGTACTTGTTTAACAGTTTATCATCAAATTGAATCGGGAACAATTTCAGGCCGGTGCTCGTATGGTCTCATCCATGTTCCTGTCAGTCACCTCAACGATCATCACGAATGTGGTATGAATATCCTCACTTTACAATCACATAATTCTGATTAGTGGCACGGGCGGAAGTGGGATGAGAATCTGGGCAGCGCACTCAAGTTGGGCGCCATTCTCGGCGTCATTTCGTGCGGCGTCTTCGCCTTCCAGAAAGGCAATCTGATCAGAGCCATGACGTGGGCGAAACGTCTGAACAGTTGACAAATGCTATTCAGTCGAGTCAAGTGAAAATCTTCAGACTCGTCTTCGTGGCACGAGCACGCCAGTTCACTCTACAATCGGTGTGGTGGCTCTACTACTAATCAGTGCTGCAAGTTCATGTAGTTTGACTAATATGCCGGCTGGCGCATGGTGGGCGTGCAAGACGGGCGGCGAGATTGCGGTCAACTTTGTGCAGAACATCTCCATCCAGTACCTCATGACGGGCGAGGTCACCTCTTCGGCCGCCGAACTGTTGTGTAACATTTCATCATATTCAGATCAACTTCAAGGCTGCCCTAGTGGGAACGATCGTCTTTGCGGGACTCACTTTAGCGCGCCAAGGAATGCAGTGCGCCAAGAATTGCGCTAAGAATCGACATGATACCAAACTCATTAAGAAAGTATACGCTTCTGACAATAATTATTATGAAAGGAGACGCAATTTCAGGCTCTGAACGACACTGAGGACAAGACAAAGGAGAACTACAACAGGAATAGGAAGCCGGAAGGTGACTTGGCCAAATATTATTGCAATCGCTGACTAGTGCAGAACAAGTGAGTAGCTTCGACGAAATCCCTAACGAGGCGTTAGAAGAAAACGGCGTTCAAGCGACCACTCGAATGACGGATGTGAGACGTTTTCTTACAAGGAGTCTTTGTGGAAAATATTTACGTATTCGTGCACTTAAGACGATTTATTGTTAGGGTAAAACGGAGACGACGGGCACGAACCATCTGCAACGCTGCAAAGACCAGGGCGCAAACAAATCGATTCCGGGACAGGAAGCGAATCTGGAAAGAGCCAAAGCCAATCTGGACAAGGCGCAGGCGCAGCGGCAACAGGCTCAGGACAACCTGGCGCAAGCACAGAACGAACTGAACGAGGCGAATACGATGGCGGCGACGGCTGGCGGCGATCAACCGCCCTCACGCCAGCAAGAGATTCAGGTCAAGCAGGCAGCGAGTAAACTGAAAGATGCTCAACGAAAATTCAACATCATCGAGGAGAATATAAAAAACAAAGAACGTACTCTCCAGCAATGCCAGGCAACCGAGCAGGAAATTCGTGAAAACCTCAAGCAACATCCCGGCGTCGAGATCAGGTTGATGAAGACTGCGTTTCATGTGAACATTGCATATTTCAGGGAAAAGCCTTGCGGCGAAGCGGAAGCTCTCTCACAGCAAAAATCCGATCCGAGTGCATCGTACACGCACGTGACGGCTGGCTTCGAGCGGGACATCGGAACCGGAGAACTGAGAGAGGTACGCTATCCAGTCGTAGAATGAACGCACATTTATTGTTGAGGTGCTTCGCAAGCCTTGCGACGCGTGTCAAACCATGCCGGGCGAGAATCTTGGCGTGACACAAAATCTGACCGAGGTGAGGGAGGATTACTCGAATCTCTGTCTCATTGATTTGCTAGTGTAGCACCTCGCCTCCAAAGTGCCTCTTCCGTCTGGTGACCCGCAACCAATCCTCGACTACGGTGTTCTCAAGTCGAGGAGGCGCCGGGGCTCGGATAGTGATGAGGACGATAACGGACCGCCGACAGAGGGACCACCGAAACCACCGAGCGGACAAGAGGTAGCGAATCCACCGGAAGAGGAAGACGCTAACGATGATCGAGGGAGTTCGATTTCATCTGACGACGAAACTGCTGAACTGCTCTCCTCGGAAGAAGATTCCGAGCAGACGGACGAAGAACCGGTTCGATCTGTATTTGTGTATTCCTAGTAACTTTCAATATCAGGCATCCGTGGAGCCTGTACCGCCCGATCCAACTGACTTGGTAATTGTTTTGTATCTTAAAAAGCAGAATATTTGTTAGGATGTCGACGTTGAGCCTGTAGCCCGTCGGTTGTCTGTTTCCACCAATGCTGCTGCACCACAACCTGCATCAGGTAAATAGTCGTTGATGAAAAGGAAAGACAAACTGAAGGAGAAGAACGACCAGTTGCACCAGCAGCAGCAGCGCCGGACACTCAACCGGGGCCGTCTAGCAGTCATACGAAAACCGAGGACCAAAGGAAGAAGAAATCACATCGTGATCAGATGCAGGCATACAGCTCCACTGGATTCGACGATGACCACAAGAAGGTGTGGACGTATTTGATCAAACGATCTCGAATCATGCAGAAGCCGAAACAAAAAGTTCGGCAGCCGTCCAAAGCAACTTCTGCAAATGCCGACTCTTCGTTGATTCACTCAGTCTATGAGGCGTTCGTAGCAGAAAAGAAACTCGAAGAAGCTCTGAAGAAGAGAGAAGAGCGAGCGAAAAGCCGCATCCAACAGGTTGGCATAGCGGCCGGCGAACAACGCAATATTCACGCGTTCTCAGATCGAGGTTGATCGTTTCAGCCGATCTCTAACCAAGGTGTTACATTTCAGCACAATCCACATCTCAAGCCCAGTCGCTGTCGGCAACACAGGCCAACAACGATCGTGGCGATAGTCGTTCGGAGCGGACTGCAGAAAGTCGTGGACGACGACTGGATGAGGATGTGCATGGAGAATTGCCACAGATCCCACTCGCTCGGCAGTCGGACAAGGAGAATTCGAAGAAAGGAAAGGGAATCAAGGACAAAAGGAAGGGGTTGATACGAGTGCCCAAATTCCTGAAACCGACCCAGTCTGCCAAGATGCCTGAGATCTTCCCGATCGTCGAGTTCGACGCTGATCACCAGAAATACGAACTCGTGAATCCTGCCGAGTGGCCTGACTTTGGTGCAGGTTAGCGAATAGTTGCTGTTGCCACGTATAACTGTTGAATCAGAAAATGACTCGATCCGTATGATCGGTGTGATCGGTGCACACGGCAGCGGAAAGACACGTCTCATCCAGTCGATGATCTTCCAGCTCGGATACGCAATGACCATCGAACAGACGATTGCGTTCCGTCTCCGAACCGGTCAGGCAACACACGTGCGACTAGGGCGCGCTTTCAGGCATCTTCATGTACGTACTCCGCGAGGATGGAATCGTCATTTTGGACTGTACCGATGGAATTGACATTGCGGACAGCAATAATCCGGATAACGTTCCGCTCGGTGGAATCTACACCGAACTGTTTACCTACCTCACATGCGATCATCTCATCTTTTCGATCAACGATCAATGCCTACAGGTTAACCATTCAATCTATCATTATTATGTGTAGAACTAGTGTCTTTCAGAGTTCGTCCGGCTCGGGAATCTACGGCGAAGTGTCTGCACTCGTTCTGAACCGTCTGCAGATGTACACATCTGTTACGCACCGAATGGAGGCGAATACGTATGGGAGGTTTGACACCACGTTTCTTGTTTTCCAAATAGTTGATTCCCAGCAAGAGTATCACGCTCACCGTTCGCTACGAGTGGACGGATCAGAGGAAGTTGGACGCTCTACAGAGTGTTGCGCAGACTCTCTCTGGTAAAATCTATCAGCCCACTCCGGAGCTGGTTCTCAAGGAAGAGGTGTCGGTTCCGACCACCAAAGAGGAAGCACTCATCCACTCGATCCATCACACCCGACTCTGTCCTGTGGTTTACGCGCTAGATTCGGGTCGTGCGACGAAACCTGACGAACGCTTCGAGAATGAGATGGATGCGCTCCTGGCGACGGTTGTCGGAAACACAAACCCGCACTATCTCACGAGGCAGTTCATCGAGGAAACCGTTCGCCATGATGCAGAGAACGGGGATGCGGACCTGCCGCCCCCGTCCATTCCTCAAGCCATGCTCTACACTTGGCATCAGCTGAAGAACTTTGACGCACTTGGACAGGTCGTCACTAGTGTTGCAAACGAGCATATGGCTCGAAACAATCAGAATGCAGACTACGACATTGATGTGAGCCAATGACCGATCGATTCTGGCAGCACATTGAGCTACCTAGGGTTATTTTCAACGTGTGTCCGAGCTGCAGAAGAATGCGGAGCAACGTGTGAAGGGTGCGATTGAAGAATTCTTCAAATATGCCAAGGAGGCGGGCGAGCGCTTGAAGAACACCCCTGACAAAGACAAAGATCCTCTGTTTGGAGTTCGACTCGTCTTGGACGTTGCCGATCGACTGCTGCGCGTCAGTAACGGAAATGATCAAGAAGTGAGTGGTTTGCTGAGAGTTATTGTCAAGAAATTCTCCATAGGTGATCGATCTCGCGCTCGACGGATACTGTCTCTTTGTTAGCTTCAAGGACGAAAATGCTAACATGTCATGTGGGATTTCTTCAGTTATTTATAGAGATGGCTCATTTTCAGTGGTGGCGCTGAGACTGGCATTGATGGACTACCAACTGCTGCCAAATCTCAGCAAACAAAACGTCTACAAATTCTTCTCGTATGTTTTCGTCTTCTGTGCGATACGAATTCTTCACTAGAAAATGCTGGTATCTTCTGCGAGCATTGATTCGCTTTGGGTTCCGTGTTCGTATGTTGGAATTTCCGCTACTTGATGCCCTGCGAGACGTTCTATACGATCGAGAGAGAAACGAATTCGTGACGACGGACAGTCGACGACTAGTGGAACACGCATA
>JACMII010000427.1:0-18463 GCA_014805405.1 Bunonema sp. RGD898
TGACAATAGCGGCTGGTGACTGGGTTGCTCGCTTGTCACTGCTCTCTCTTACGAATGTGCGTGCGAGAAGATAAGGGAACAAAACCCGTGATGCGGCGAAGTCGGCCATCTCGGATAATCGATTGAAGCCATACAGGGCGTTTATGCTCTCCTTCCGTGCATCTTTAATTCATAATCGAAATCTGGAATGTTGAAAGTTAATTGATCCAGCATGCGATAAAACACTTTCCGCGAACGACTCAAAGAGTCTTGACACTAGCGGATCCCGCCGGCCGGGGAGACTGCAGTCCTAGGTTGCAGCTTTCCACGAGTGGCGACTAGCAAGGTGTATTCATTTGGTTGCGCCTCTTGGCAAGTCTCCAGTAACTGACGCCGCATGTCAACTGTCTCTTCTTCCTCTTAGTAGCGAATTGAGGGGAGCGAAAAGTGAGGGACGGAATGTACTATGCACGATGCAAGAGTTCTGCATTGAACGACTGTGAATGTGGAATATGGAAGTGTAGTGTTGATAATGTTGCGGCTATCGCGTGCTCGGTGGGTGAGCAGGACGCGTTAAAGACGAGTGACACAAGCGGGTGTTCTTCACACACATCGACTGTAGCTGTAGACCTGTACGACAGAGATGATGATGCTTCGGCAGATTTCAATGAAATAGCCGCGCAGTGCTCAGCGTGTGCCATATGCGCAGGCAGTGCGCTATCTTGTGGACGATGATCTCGAGGAAAAAGATCAGAACGCAGCCCAAATAGATGACGCCGAAGAAGATCAACACCAACCTGTGAATATGTCAATCGGTCACCAGTTCAAGAAGCAGTAAATTCAAACGCTGTACCGGTACGCCGCGAATCGAACCGTATTGTTGTATTCGGCGTTCTGCTTTAACGAATATTCGAAGTTGGTATTAGAGTACTTGAGCGGGAAGTTGATAGCGGCCGGCTGAACAAGCTCCAGCGCTCGGTTCAGGCGTTCCCGCTCTTTGTAGAGTTCACTGAAAGACGGGTGAATCTGATCTGATGAGAAATGTGCAAGCAAGGCAAATAGTGAAGAAGTACAAAAAGTGAGAGAGAAAGGTAAATTCGTCATCCTGCTACATGCAATTGCATCCACCGAGGTAAAGTAAAAGTTGCACACGCCACACAACGCAAATTGTACGGAAGTGCGGTCCCACATCAATAATTTCTTTCTTATTCTCTTCTTCTTCTTCTTACCGTCGCATGTAGTATGCTGTGAATTCCGGCGTTATGTCCTTGATCTTCCCAAGCAGAAGAGGTAGATCGCCGCTGTTGAGTGAGATATCCGCACAATGACTATCGCTCCAGCTCATTGACACCATTGACACTCGCTTTAGAGCGGGGTCGATGACCGACCCGAAGAGATCGTCGGAGTCAGTAGGGGGGTAGACGACGAATCTGTGCAATGCTACTTCTCAACATAATCTGATCGGAACTGGTACCTGTCGACTAGCGCTTCCAACTCGACCATCTGCTTGGGAGTGGCAAACATGTTTGGCGAATAGCCGCCCTGAACCATGACGAATTTGTAGCCTCCATATTTCATTGCGCGTATCAGCTAGATTTGGCATTCTGATGTTATGAGTAAAAAGTCACAACTTCGTCAATGCTATGGGTGGGTGGTTGGCGTTGAAAGGGCACGGTTAGCAACAACTTGATGTTGAGTTCGAAATACATTGCGAAGACGGTGAACGGCAGGAGAATGGCGGCGGTCGCAACGAGTCCCGATAGACGAGCATTCCTCGAGAAACGATCGAGTGCCGGTTGACGAAGAACTGCAGCGAGCAGGCGGAGTGGCCACTCGACCAGCATCGATCGAATACTTTCACGTTGGGAGATCGTCAGGCTGGGGAAATGGATGTTTAGGTAGATAGTCAGGTCAATTACATGGTCGAAATGGCGGCGATACCAAGTGCCAGGTAGACGTAGTAGATTCCGGGGAACATATCCCACAGGAATTCCGCGTAACTGTACGATTCATTGTTGTTTGAAGCTTCTCTTCGATTTCTCTTCGATTTTATCCAGCATATTGCATTCCAAGCGTGTTGAGAGAGTTTGTGAAATATAGTTTTGCATTCTGAGCTTGCAGACACTCTCCTAGCGCCTACCCTGCCAAACGTTGCTCGAACGCCTAACGCCGAACTTTGCGACTCTTCGTAATTCAACTGAGTAGACATGATAGTGATTAGTGGGGAAAACGGTTGAAACACATACACGATAGGTTCGTGAAGTGGCACCATGAGGTAGTAGCAGTACTTGTCGACAGCACCAGTGTAGGCGACCACTCTGTCGTTAGCAAATGTGATTTCACTGTGAGAGAAATGTATTGTGAATCTCCCCATATCAAGTGGTTGTCGCACTTTCTCATTAGATACAGATCAGCGGTGCCGTTCTGCAGCATCTGGAAGAGGGAGATGGCGCCGTCCGTGACAAGCGGATCGTCTGCGTACTCGAGCCCTGTATGCATAGTGATTAGTCTAACAACGTCAGCCTGTCCCGTTTTGATTGTCAAGTTATCGGACGTTACGAATAGGCACTTTTCGATGTTAGTTTCTCGACAATGGCACCACGTTACGAGTGTATGCCTGAAAGCCTATCAGTTCGGGTACCTGAGAGCACTTTCGACCACAAAATTCTCGACATTTCGGTGTGTGTTAGAAACCGACCAAGGCTCAATCGTGGTCACGGAAGTTGAAATACAAGTGTGAACGCGAATTCCTGAGCATCCTGCACAACGTAGTTAGCCCGACCGGAGATTTGGAGGGCGAGTAGCAACATATCTGGTTCGGCGCCCTTCAGAGGACAATCCCGGAACCTACCGTGGCAAGCGTCCGCAACTGCCAGGTTATTATGTTTAATATGAAATGAAAGGAATCGAAAGTCACGAACGATAGTAGGTCTCCAATAAGTACTTATCGACACCGACGAGCCGCAGAGGCTTAGTCATTTTCAGACAGTAGAAATGCTCGCGTAGCACAACTAGTGGAATGAAATGCAGTCTTCTGATGATGTGGTGATGGCAAACACACGCCTGGTGGTTATGAGTGGGGAGGGGCCTCTGAAAGTGAAGGAGGAGTGCTGGGATACGTATCAGATGACTTTTTCTATTCATGCCTAACGCAATTGACTGTAGGGTGGTCCAAAAATGTAAACATCCCCTGTGACAAAAATTCCTTTTCTGTCGCTTTATCGGCCAGAAACCGTAGAATAGAGAAGAGAAAGTGGCGTGTTTCGAATTGAATCCGTCTCGCTGTGGTATTCAGTGTAATCGATTGACCCAACATGCGGTTTTCGTGTAGGTGTTGCAATTTGTTATTAAGGCATCGAATCGAAACGCTCTATACGGTATGCGAAAGAGTTAGTTTCGCTGCTCATTTTTCAAGAAGCAGGCGCAAAACGTTCCAAAGCGAAAAGTGGAAAGCGAAACGAGACCAATCAGTCGAAAAAGTGCAGTGCTCGCAAGGGGCAGACAAGCGACGTGCCAGTTATCCTTCCGAAAAGAAGCAAGTCTCTGCTGAAAAGAGTAGGGAGAAGGCTACCGCTGCTCATGTGAATTTCTTAGCGGCGCAGAACCAAATCTGTCATTACTCTTTGTGACATACTTTCTATACAATGCGCACGGCGCATAGCCTCTGGATTGGAGTGTTGAAATTTGATGAATCAGTAGTCCTCGAGCGCCTCTGCCCATTACCGAAAAATTCTTGCACGGTTTTCACCAAAAATAAACCTGATATTCGGAATCAGCGGGTCCGATTATCCCCCTCCACCCGACTCTCATCCCCTGATTCAGACTTTTGTCTGCTAGTTCTACAAAGGGACCGATTGTTTGAGCCTCTCGCGGAAAGCGTTTTAATTAGGCCGGCCATTTTGCTGGATTTCAAATGTAAACTATGCATTGTCAACCGGTTGTTCAGATAAAACACACGCTATCGCACGGAATTGAACCGTAGAAGAGAATCCAACGAGTTTTCACCATTCCGATTCAGAAATAACGCAACCCTATGCTGAATGCGGATCGACAGAAAGCGGCTCTCCCGCATCGTCACCGCCAAACGACTGTCCAGTGCCCATTGCATTACGGGCGCCCATTCGTAGCGCGCGCGCGAGCACACAGACACGCCGAGCTCGGTGTTGTTAGCACCAGAGATTGTAGATCCCTCGATGTCATCCTCCGACCGGAGGGGAGAGCGAGCGGGTGCGCGTCCTAATCCCACTCGTGTGGGAAGAGAAGAGGGATAAATGCGAAATGGCGAAACTACTCCGTCAGTAGCCTTCCTCTTTGTTGTTGTCCATTCAGACACGGCGGCTCTGTTTGTCAACAACCTTGTTACCTGTGTCCGTAAAACGGCTGCTCGATGCACCAAGTGCCGTCGGGTGTTGTGATGACTGAATCTCGCTCTCTCCCACTTTTCCTGAATTCCCTCCACAATAATTGCGAGTAATCCGGCTTGCTGCCCGATGCACGCTCTGTCTGTCTGTCGGCAGATCCGGGTCAGTCGAACGGCAGCGGCAGTGGCGATGGCAGCGAATAATTCCCCGACCAGTGGCGAGTGCTAGAGATAGTCGGTCGTACGATTATGTATTCGGGAAATTTCTCATACCACGTTTAGAGGGACGATCGATCCTGATTATCGCGACGATGAAGGCGTCGCAGCGAAGTTGGATAGCGACGTGCAAGGAACGAGTGCAATCCGTCGTCGCGCATAAAAAGGTGCAAAACTGTGTTGTTGATGATGAAATAGCAGCGGCACCGCCGAATCAGGTGAATACGATCCTGACGAGTTGCCTTTTCATCTTGGCTCTCTACGTTTCACTCGTTTCGCTACTGAAACTCGACTTCTTCTCGCCGCTACCAGCAGCCTCTGCGCCTGCCAGGTATCGCGCACAATTCGATGAAACGGTTGATATTTGGCTCGGCATCAAGTGAATCCGCCAACACGGTCGTCGACCCGGCTCGATCGATTGTCTCGCTTTTCATTCTGGCAATCTTGGCACTGGTCGCTGGGCGTCTCGTCAATTACATTCACATCCCTTCGCTTATCGGTTAGAGACTTTCATTGACACATCATTTCAACAATGCACAGGCATGATACTGGTCGGCGCCATCGTCGGAAACGTCGACTATACGTCAGAGCGAGTGGTCGTCGCGGAACGATTCAAAGAAGTCGTCGCACAACTCACGCTCGCAACGATCCTGATCAGGGCAGGGCTGGCGCTCGACCTGGCATTCCTAGCCAAGCAACCAGTATCAATCACCTGTTACTACTCTAAATCTTACACTTAAAGCAATGATGATGCACAGAGTCTTCCCGTCGCTCTTGGCGTCGGCACGACCCTACTGGAGAGTGTAGCCGTCGCGCTGGCCGCTCACTTTTTACTCGGCATCGAGGTCAAGCTGAGTTTGATATTCGGGTTTGTAACGCCCTCCCCTAACAAAATGATGGGAGAGAAATTCAGTGCCGCCTCGGCGGAGCTCGCCCCGGCCGTGGTAATAACAGGTGCGCTGCGACTTCGCGCGCGTGGATTGGGCGGTAATTCGATCACATCTTCCGTTGCATCAGCCAGTGCGCACATCTGCACGTCTTCAGTTCCAAACATCGTCAACCTGATGATGGCGTCCGCCGTTCTCGGAAACGTGCTCTGCATCATCCTGATGGCCGTAGCTAGCAGCCTGGCCCTGTCCGAGTCGGGCGCCTCATCGAATGCCTCGTCGGATGTCTCGTCGGGCGCCTCGTCGAATGCCTCATCGGACGCCTCGTCGGAGCTGGAGATCGTCGCCGGCACAGTGCTACGATCCGTCTGTCAACTCATCGTCGGATCCGTCCTGGGCCCGTTGGCTGGAGCGTTGCTTTGGGTGATTCCGGCCGAGGGAAGCGCCGCCAGATTTCGACCGACCCTTTTCGCCTCGATCGTTGCCGCATTCGTTCTGGGCGCAAATTCACTCGGACACGGGCTGGCGGGCAGCGTTGCGGCCGTTCTCTGCTCCATCGTCGCCTCGCAAGGATGGCGGCAGAGGAAGCACGAGGAGAAGTTCTTTGCAAAACTCTGGACCTTCATTCTCGAGCCCCTACTCTTCGTGTTGATCGGGCGCGACTTTCGACTCGAGAACGTGAGACACTTTCGAATTCGCGACCGGAATTCGCCGCTGGAGTTTATTGTTCTCGTATAATTTAGGTAACGTCACAAGCTGTGCTTTACTCATTCGCACTGATCGGCGTCGGTTTCCTAACACGCTGCTCAACGGTCTTCGCGGGGACTTTCCTATCGGCCAAAGGTTCGCTCTGCCTGAGGGAACGCGTCTTCCTCGGAAATGCGCTCTACTCGAAGACGATGCAAGCCATCTTGGTGCCGATTTTCGTCGCGGCCTGCCAAGCCCGAGGAGTCTGGGAGGTGAGCGTCACCACCGACTCTCTCATATTGCAACAACGGGAATCTTCAGTCTGAGAGCAAACTACTCTTCGTCTTCTCCGTACTCTCCATCGTGGTGACCGCTACGACGGGTGCGCTCTGGATCGACATTACCGGACCGAGATTGCTGCTGACCAAAGGGCCGAGTTCGGAGCAACAGGTTTCCATGATGTTTGAGTGGAAATATGCCAGAAGGCAGAGTACGTCGACGAGCAAAGCACCGGTGCTCCAGGACGACATCTGACTTCGATTCGCATTGCTTTACTGTTGGCTGACACACAGGAGTGACGACGATTGTACCAAGGCATAGCGTGCTGCTAGTATGACTTTATGAAACGAGAAGAAGACGCACTCGCACGTACAGTGGATTATCACATTTCGCTTAGCCAACCGGTCGGTCGGTCGGTCGTTAGAGTACCGTTACCGAGTTTGATGTAACTCGACACTACCATTTCGGTCGTGTCCTCTAGTCGACACTCCGAGACGTCTCGTCCTATTTACTTGTCAAATATGTCGTCGACACTTCCCCTACAAATCGTCACGATTTTTCTGGACGGCTACAACTACGTCATTTTCGGGGCTACACTTTTCGTGAATAGCGGCGCAGTCTACTTGGTACCATTGCCTGAATGGGTGTCGCGTAATCGGTGACGGTGTTTAGCTCTACAAGAATCCCGGCAACCTGACCACGTTCCGATGGCGCATTCTCATGATGGTCGTCGGTTTCGGCGGTGTGCATTCCTTGCTTTGTGCCGGTGAGCCAGTGACGGGCCCGTCCGTCATCCATCGCTAGTCGTTCGGCGAAAGAGACTACCTTTCAGCGATGGGCGTCAACGTCGACTTGACGACAGGTGGAGTCGTATGGAACGGTCCGCTGGGACATTTGCCAATACCCACATCGGTCTGGGTCGCACTGCACTCGACCTTCCTTCCCATCATTCTGGTAAAGGCCCGAGATCGCAGACGCCAACCAGGGGCTTAGGCTCTGATTCTGGTCTCGTCGACTCGCCTCGCCGTCGAAGCGGACGATCGGTCGCCGGTCCAATTCATGGGCGACCCCCTTCCGCTCTCCATCTTTGCGGCGGCCATCATCGTCTGTGGCGCTGCCGCGTGCACGGCCATGTTCACGGCCGGCTTTTCGCCCACCGCCGAGGTCCGACAACAAACCGTCTGGTGGACCATGGTTCGGATTCGGCGGGTGGAAATTTCAAAGACACGCACAGGGCGACGTCTTTGCGATCATGTCCACGTGCATGCTCATATTCGGCATTCTCATCTGGCCGTTCGTCACCTTCTCGGTTCGATTCTCTGCTAGAGATCGCCATCGATAAGACATTTGATAAAGTTGATAAGAGTCGTGAAGCGAGCCACTAAGACGTTTCGCGAATCGAAGACGTCGCATGTCAGGGGACTGTCGATCAGTCAGAGCACACTGGTATGTGCGCGTTCACTTTCAGACCCATGCAAGTGTATTCAGTTGCATCAAATGCTCGTCTTTTACCAGATCACCTACGCTTGCGTCATGTTTCCCGCCTGTGCCGTCTATCTCGGTACGAATTGCAATCGATATGTATACTCTGTGTGTATTCGGACGGCAGTCATCTTTTGCGCCACATCTCCGAACCAGGCGCCGGCTCTAGCGACGGCACTCTACCTGGCCGTTCTTGGATTGCACGGAGTGGCGGTTGGCATCGGTAAGGGAGAGCAGACTTGACTAGTAATCCGTCTATCCGCATAGTCTACCCGCTCGCGCTGCCCAAGATCCGCGCCAAGCTGCGCTTCTGCCGTAAGGGTCGGAAGCAGAACAGTGTGCTGCCGAAAGTTTCGACTTTACCATCGCACATCAATACGGCGACTGCCTATTCCTAGCGGTGATAAAGAGAAATCTCGGACACCAGATTGAGAGTTCGTTGCCCTCCTTGCTCGTGCTCTCGACGTTGTTCCAGCAGTTGTACGTGTACGATTAGAGTGACGTTGGAAGAGGCTGATCCGGCTGTGCTTTCACGCGCAGTGCTCTACGTAGTTTTCGGTCGATCGAAAGCTCAGTGAGCAAAATCAACTTGCAGGATTCACTGTCAGCGAAGACCGACCGTTCGGGAATATGTTAAGGCAAGTGCAAGAATCTGCAAATTATAACGTTGGGCGCTTACTCACATGAATTCGGCAAACGGGAAGCAATGAACCGTTACGCCCAAGTGCGACCCCCATTCTTCGGGGGCGCCCATTTTGGAGCGTCTTCTCGCAAGTGGCATATTTGATTTCACTAGCCCCTCCAGTTTCATGAGGCGTCACCAACATCGGGCTTGTGTAACGTGAAGCCGCAATTTCCGAAAGTCATCGTCTTTCTCCTCCGCGCAATCAAAGCTGAACACTACCTCTGACTTTCTACTTCTTCCTTCCTTCGAGGCATGTCGCTGCTGTTGGAAATCATCACGATCTTGTTGAACGTCTACAACTACATCGTCTTCTTCGCCACACCCGTCGTGAATTCGACCACGCTCTACCTGGTTCGGTCTTTCCGAATGCAGACAGACAGTGAATGCTACTGTCGTTTAGCTCTACAAGAACCCCGGAAATCTGACGACGCCCCGATGGCGAACTCTCATGCTGATCGTCGGCTTTGGTGGAGTGCACTCCACACTCTGCGGAGGCACTGTTCCCGTCCGTTGTGCCCGTGTACTTTGCGCATTGCAGCAATTGGCGTAAATGTGGATTTGACAACTGGATATGTGGTTCACGCTGGTCCACTTGGCTCAGTGCGAGTTCTAGAATTCGTTTGGGCTCCGCTTCACGCTATCCTTCTGCCCGTCATCTTGGTAAAGTGGAAGGAATAGACGGAGTTTCAACACTCGTCATCTAGATCTTGGTTTTGATCTCTTCGACTCGAGTGGCGGTCGAGGTCGACGACCGGTCGCCGGTCCAGTTCATGGGAGGCGTAGGGGCCCGAGTCACAGTTCGGAATGGAGTTGGGAAAATTTGCAGGTGGTTCCGTTGTCGATATTCTCGACGGCCGTTCTCATCGGCGGCATCGGTTGCTGCACGGGCATGTACATGGCTGGATTTTCAACCGTCCCCCAAACCAGGCCACATACCACTTGGTGGACTATGGTACCACTCTCCGCGACTGTGATCGATGGTGTAAAATGTGAAATACCAGAGCGAAGCGTGCGCTATCGCGTCCGAGGTCATGCTAGCGTTCGGTATCATCATTTACCCGCCAGTCACTATCTCGGTAATGAGAATATCTGTCCAAAAGCTCAATTTCCCCCAAAAGGTGTTTGCGGCCGTAAAACGGACGGCCAAGAAGTTCCGCGAGTCAGGCACGTCGTCGTACGTCAATGGCATGTCGGCCAAGCAGAATGCGCATGTAATCAGTTCGAGTCGAATTCGTAGAGCACTGGCTGTTTCAGTTGCAACGAATGCTCGTCTTCTACCAGATCATCTACGGCGGCATCATGTTCCCATTTTGTGCTGCCTACATCGGTAGGAAGTGGCTCAAATGATCCGAGCTTTTCTAACAGCAATTTACCTCGCAACATCGCCGAATCAAGCTCCGGCTCTAGCGACGGCACTCTACCTGGCCTCACTCGGCTCGCACGGATTGACGGTCGGAATCGGTTCGTCCGCTCCGCTCCTCAGAGAGCATGATCATTCGCTCGCATGACGAGTTTCAGTCTATCCACTGGTCTTGCCGAAGCTCCGAGCCCGACTCTGGTTTTTGACGGCGAAGCAGAGGAGAGAGTCGCCGAGACAGGCGCCGCCGAGGCAGCCGCCCCCTCCGTCGTACATTAGCAGTACAGCATATATACACTAGAAGAATCTACGTCACCTAGTCAGCAACACTGCATAGACACTTAAATAGCGACAGCAGGGAAATCTCTTTGTAAGGCTGAGTAGGCGTGACAAAATGGCCGCGTGCAAACTCATCACAGAGCTGGAGGTGGTCGTGTGTTGCGTCATAGGCCTTGCCGCCGCCGACTAATTCGACGCCGCCCCCTGATTCGATATTGCACCTTCTTCCTCTCCGTCTCGCATGAGCACTGCCTGGTCTGTCTGGTTTCTCGATGCCTGTGCTCGCGGTCGCTCTCCACCTTTTCAATCTTGTCTTGTTCGTCGCTTCACTTCCTGCGTGTACGCTGGTCGGCTTGCTGGTAGCAAACACGCAATGAACAACTATTTACAAGCCCGAATTGTCGTTAGCTCATGCGCCGACGCGGCGTTCTAACTCGGAACCGATGGCTCACAATGATGACGACAATCTTCTTCGCCGGTCTGCACACCACCGCGCTGACAGGTATCTTTCACAGACGGAGCCAAGACCTTCTCGCAAGTCCAGGACTAGACATTGTTGCACCGCTGGGTGGGAGTGGCAACTTTACGGGATCCCTCGCATCGTTGTCTCCCAGTCCAACGTTGTGGAAGTGGATGCACGCAGTTCTGCTAGCCATCTTGATGGTCTGGCAAAGGGGTGGTGGTGGAGAGTTGAGAGGGAAACAGGTGCTCATCATATATGCCAGCGTTAGTACGGCCGTCGAGGTGGATCAGAGCAACCCGGCGAACTTGCTGGCACAGGTGTCCACCGATGCCAGGGGGGGCGATTCGATTGTTGGGGAGCTTTCAGCCAATAATATTGACCCTCTTCTGCACGGTCGTATTCGCGGCGACTTGTGGCGCGACGGCGCCGATCTTTGAGGCGGCGTTTAATGGGACGACTTTGGAAAGGAGCACACTCGTACGGACATCTCGTCACGATTGACAAAGACAGCCGTGTACCGTAGAACTTGGTCTTTATCTGGTGCGAAATCGTCCTACTTGCGTTCGGCATCGTCATGTTCCTGTCGGGCGTTCTATCGGTAATCGCTCTCACTCTTGGACGGAGTCAACGTTTCAAGCGCCACCGCACAGATTCATATCACCACTCGGAGGAAGCCGAACATTGTGACGCACTGTTCCACTAAAGGGGTACCTATTTGGATGGTCCATTTCGATCGATACTATCTCAGGTCATTTGGTCGCTCATCTTTTACATGCTCGTGTATGCTTTTCTGACCTTTTTGCCTTTCGCCATTCTGCTAGGTAACGAGACGTCCATGTGCCCAATCACAGTGCGAGAGCATCATCCTTCAGGCAGCTGTCTCCTAGCTCAAGAGAACTCGACTCCGTCAATTCCACTCCTCGCAACCTTCATGGTCTGCGTCGCATTGCACGGTCCGTCTCTGGCAGTTGGTGAGCGTGCGCCAGATAACTTGATCACATGATCGGTATGGCCTAGCCTATCCACTAATGCTGCCCAACATGATGCCGCTGTCCTGCCGGTGTCGCCGTCATCAAACCTCGTCGATCGTCCTGCACTTTGACGCACAACAGCACCAGCAGCAGCAGCAGCAGCAGCAGCAGAATGACCCGTCGTGAAGAGAGAAAGATAGTCTGACTAGCCGGTCAGTCAGAGAATCGTGTAGAGCCAGTCGTGCTCGTCAAAGTACCAGTCGGCCAGCGGCCATAGCGTCTCCGTGCAGCGCCGCATCGGCACCTTGCACGACATGGTCGACTTGCGCCATCTGCATGGGAACATCTTCATTCCCCTCTCTGAAAAGGCACGCACTTTTCCGCGCACACATCCACCGCCGCGTTGATCTTGTCGCCGTCGTAGATCGGCAGACCGTGCGAGTTGTCGAACACCGTAGCCATGACCGAGTCCATCTCGTGCGCTATCTCGACAGTCTGATGAGCCGAGAAGACCTCCCGTTTCGTGGCGTTCACCGTCCTCTTGTTGAACTTCCACCGCGCGTGCCCGAGGTAGCCTATCCTCTCGTCAATCTAAAACCTTTCCCTGCCACAACAAGACGGTCCGAGGTGCATTACGTGAAGCGATGTGTAGCCTTTCTGGTACTTGCGAACCCAATGCGTAATGTCGGTTTTCACAGCGCCCGCTCGGTAGATCACTTTTCGGGGTCCGAAGACGGGCGCTACCTACGTACGATCATCACCACCGAAGTGCTAGCCCATCTGAATCCTATGTACAATTGCACGACGAAACTCGGACGGATGCTGCACGGCGCCTGGATGCAAGAGTCGCGTCGCGACGTGGCTGTCAAAGAAGAGCTGGTGGTGCTTGAAGGAGAAGGCTCCTTTGTGCGGCGGCTGCATGGCGAGCCAGTTGATCATGTTGATCGAGGTGTCCGTGAAGAGCACGAACTCGTCCACGTCCAGGTAGGCGACGAACTCGGTGCGTGCCTTCAGGGCGCAGTCGTTCGCCGCCATCGAGTGCGCCAGTCGATAGGTCGACTCGTTGGGGTCCACGGAGTCGGAGGACGGGAAGTCCGGCCAGGGAGTGATCGTCGCCCAGCCCGTCTTTTCATAGTGCTGCAACACCCTCCACACGTCGTGCGTGGCCGAGTTGAAGTAGAAGTTGAAGTGAGAGGCGCCTTGCGCGCGCCAGGCCGCGATAAAGTGGATCAGACGGCGCCAGTCGTGATACCTTTTGCGTGCAACTCGTCTTTTCCCGGGCTCATCAGAATCGGGCAGATACCAATATAGTGGCGGGATGCAGACGCTCAGCGACTTGGGAGCATAGCTCGCGGGCGACCATCGTGGCACCATCGTGACGGCGCGGTCGAGGAATGTGAATGTTACGTCGACATCCTGGTCGGCGATCTTCTCTGCGAGCCAACTCGGAATGGGCCGAAACAGCTGAAACGTGTTCCACTCGCAGCCGGGCGCCCAGGGCCAAGGGCATTTGTCGTCCTCGATCGGATAGCCGTCAAGCTTTAGACGATACGTCGCGTTGTCCACCGTGAATGAAGCGGTGGGATACTGGCAGATCGACGTGCGCCGTCTTTCTTTACGCACTATCTTCTCTCCCAACCTCCTTTCTCGATCGACACTTGGACAGCGCAAGAATCGTGAGTTCGGTGTTTCCCGCCGATCTTCCGTTGACGACCGACCTCCTGTCCCAGAACGCTCCGTAAATGAGCCAACTATCGTCCCGCGGCTCGGGCAGTGGTCGCGCGGTCTCCAGTGGCATGACGTGCTGTTTACTGAGGAAGATGCTGAAAAGTTAGAGTCATTTCCCCGCGATCGAAGCGATTACGTCTCTGATCGATCGTCAAGACCCTGGTCGTTCGCTTCGAGATGTTGCATCATCAAGACGGCCGCGACCGTTATGGATAAGACAGCGACGACGCATCGCCAATCGAAGTGATGACGTCGGCCGAGGATGATCCGCGCCATCATCGCCGATCGTTCGGTCGCCGTCTGTCGTCGTCGTTGGATGGTGACGAGATGATGAGTGGCCCATCAGACGAGGGTGGGGGACGAGGATGCGGGAGGGGGAGGCATCAGAGTAGACAGGCAGTCAAAACAGACGCGCATGACGCCGATGATGTGTTCGTTCGCGTTGCCGACGAGGAACGATCGATCGTGCACTCGCCATGGTATGACTTTAGCTTGGTCACAATCGCTTCGTTCTATGAAAGAGCGTCGGAACAAATGCCAATGAGCGGTGAATGACGACCGTTTGACGAAAACCGGAACTTGCATACGGCTTGCCGGTCTGGCATGAAGCGGTTCCAGACGAGAAGGCCTCCACGTACGTATCCACGACTCGACGACGCAATCGATTGCATGCGAGATCACGTCCACTTCGGTATGAACATCTCGCTTCCGCAGCTCTCCGATTTCACCGACTTTCCCGTGAACACGAACGCGGGATGGCATCGCCGGACCAGAGCATCGTTCAGATGTATCCCGACCACTTATTGGCGCTCGAAATGGTGCGCCTTCTCGTTGCTTCAGTTTCGTAGCTTTCAACTGGGCACATCTTCACAGTTTGGCTACCACGACCGCACCCTGGATCACGAGCTGACACGTCTGGTTGCAAACCTAAGTGCGCCCTCCCTGGGATACCAACGGTTCTATGGTCAAATCTACTCGAGCCAGTGGGACAGTCTCGTTGTATCAAACTACTCGCAGGCTATTGTTGCATATCGAATCACATGAATAACATGTGCCGTTTTTTCATTACCAGTCAGTTCTAGGTCAAATGAATTTCTCGGAATCACGCTAGATTGATAGATTTCAGCTTTACGGCACCATCATCCTGAACGTTCAATGAAAATCTGGCCGACGTAGAAGAGATTTCCCTTTCATTAGCCTCCGTGTTTACTAGTAGGGTTGCGGAGTTATTTCGGAATCGACGTTTTTCGATTCGCCAATTAAGCTGTAAATTTTTCTGTGGCACAAACGATGTGCTGGTGTTTTATTTTGCATAAAACCATGCGTAGTGTTGCTCGCGTTTGATGTCAAAGTGCCCTCACGTTGATGGTCGATTGGACGTTTGTTTGAAATCGCGAAAGTGACCTAGGCTGCATGTCTGGGGCGAAATCCGATAGATTCGTGAAAGAGATGATGCTACGTTGACGAGCTTCGTACAACAGTCGTCGCATCGTGCGAGCGGTGGTTTGCTAGTGGCTTCTCCACAATGGATTGAAGCGTACGATACGGTCTTGCGCAAGAGCAGAGACCAATTTTAGACATGACCAGTCTGTTCACGAAGACTTGTTCCTACACTCACTGCCGCACAGCAACAGCAGCTGTAACAGGAACAACAGGCGGAGGAATAGTCGAGTGGGCGTGTTTCACCTGTCATATGCATTCTTGATTGCAATGACTGGCACGGCAGCTGAAAGTCATCCATGGCTCGCAATTTCGTCATAAGATATACAATAGTAGCTTTGGTAAATATACCACTTAAATGGCTCTTATATAATGTCGAGAACACCACCACATTGCCACTAGTGAGTCGAAGCCATCTAGATAATATATTGCGCTTCATGACGTCACTGCAAATGCGATTGATGAATGTGCAGATCTCAGAAAAGGTGGCGCGCTGCACAGGTGGTAGAAGACGTGTAACGCGATAGACGCAGGCGCGAGCGAGATAGTTGTGCCGCGGGCTTCATCCCTCTCTTGTCTCGGTGTCTAAGTCGTCGAACGGTGCACTCGACTCGCACCAGTGACGGATCATGTCGTCTTTGCTCCCCTCCGATACGTGCTTTGACGTACTGAGAATCGTCAACGGACTCCTTTTCGTCCTGACGCCGGCGGTTGCGACAATCTCCATCGGGCTGGTTCGTTGCTTGCTTGGTCACTGTTGCAGAGGGAATCCTCTTCAGTTGCTCTACCTCCCGAATGGCACGCCGATCGGCAGCAGACGTCTGCACATAGGCCTGATTGCCTGCGGCGCCCTGCATTCTACCTGTATCGCCGGTCAGAACGCTCGTTACATTCAGCGTGCGCGCACAGCATCCATCAGGAGTCGGTTCGACCGTCGATCCAGCCAATGGGCTCGTCACGCTCGGCGGTCTACTGGCGAGCATTCCGATTCCGCACAAGATTTGGGTGCTAATCTACGCGTCAACGCTGACGATAAACACGGTTTCGGATTGGAAGCCGACTGTCGGTTATGAGAGAGCGTGTTCAGACTTTGGTGGGATGCACGGCCATCAAGATAGCGGCCAGTATCGACGAGAAAAGTCCTGCTCGATTTCTGGCCAAGCCGATTCCGTTCATCCTCTTCTGCGAGACCATCATCGTAGCGGCATTCTCGGCGTCAACCATCGTGGTGTCCACCTTTTTCATCCCACAAACGGTCTTCTCGAAGTCGGTCTATGTGAGGAGAACATGCGAAGACCGTGAAAGTCCCTTCTCCTTTTAGACAATGATTCCGGTGTGTATCGCGCTCGCAATTCTGGTGTACGGCAAAATACTGTGGTTCACTGCGTCCTATTCCGTAACTTGCAATCGATTGATGCGAGACGTGTGACGCATTTCAGCTGCACTCTACCCTACGTCGCGGTCGCAACAAGTCGCTGGGAACCGAAGAGGTTGCCAAGTGTTCGGTCCGACGAGAAAAGCGCCTCCTCATTTAGCTCTGGAAACTTCTCGTCTTCTACGCTTTCGCCTATGTGTTTCTGTTGTTCTTGCCATGCGCAGTTGCGCTCGGTAAGCCATTCCAACGAGCTAAACGTGGTAACATATTCAGTTTCCTACATCGCCTCGCCGGACGGCAGACTGCCAACGCCGTGCAGGCTCTTCGTCATATTGATGCTCACGACGCACGGAATCATAATTTCCATCTGTGAGCGTTGTAACCTTTCCGAAACTGCTGAAGACTGGCATTTACAGTGTATCCCATTGTCGTGGTCAAGATTCGCGTCATCATCCTCAAGACGATTCGCATTCCGACCTCCACCGCAATCGGACGTTGACGACAATAAGCTCGACCGTAATTTTTTGGACGTATACAGACTAGGCATCGCGTCAGCACTCAGTATTCATGGTACCACTACTTCAATTGATGAGCATTATCCACTTCCGCTCATGAACTGCCTAGTGCATTAGTGTATCGGACTATGTGATCCGCAAGGCTCTAGTGATCATCCTTCACGACGTCGAGACGTTAATCTCGATCCGCAAGCGTAATTGTGACGGCGACGGGCGAGATGGTCGACGCGCCGACCAGCTTCAGTGTCGGCTCACTATCTGCGGTTCGGACGAAATAGTGGCGTCGTAGCAGATTGGCGAGCATCAGTTTCTCCTCGATCATTGCCAGCCTAAACAATCCACCACCATCACGTGTCGTCAATTTCATCATCATTTGCATGAGGGAATCGCACCTCATTCCGATACAAACTCGTGGTCCCGCGCCGAACGGGATCCAAGCCATTGGATGTCGTGCTCCCTCCTCGTTGTGTTGCCATCGCTCGGGTCGGAACTCCTCCGCATCCGGACCCCACAGGGTCTTGTGCAACTAAATGCCTTTGCAGAATCACAAGTCTTTTGAGTCGCGTACGGTGAGCGTGTCGGCCAAGACCAGCGTTCCCTTCTCAACCTCGACGTCACCGAGCTTCGTGTCGCGCATTGCCTGACGGGAGCTCGCACTGAAACGTGTATCTATCTTGCTGCGCACACAATTGACGCATTACAAAGCGGCCAGCGGATAGAGTCGTAGAGATTCCTTGACGACGCAGTCCAGGAATGTCAACTTGGGTATGTGGTCGAAGGTTATCGGCTAAAATTGACGAGAAATGAGCGCGCACACGTCATCATGGCATACCCCATTTCCGCAGACATCCTCGATCTCCTGCTGCAGCTTCTGCTGAATGTCACGACGTTTCGCCAGCTCGAAGGTGACGTAAGCGAGCGAATTCGAAGTTGTATCAAATCCTGCGATGAGGAAGACGAAACACTGCGCCACGACCTCGACGGTTGACAGCTGGCGAGAGACCTGAAACTGAGATTGCATTCATGGAAGCCATCAATCGCTACATGGGTAGTATGAAGCGAAAAGTCCTTCTTGTCGAGGTTCACGTCCGGAACCTCGGCGTCCAGCAGGAGATCGATAAAGTCCACGCTGTCGGTGCGGGCGTGACCAGATTCCTACATAGGTTTCATGGTCATTAGATTTGCGTCACCGACCCGCTCCTTCTTGCGCGACTCCACAGTGTCGATGATTCGTTTGAAGATCGCTTCGAACGGGAGCCCAAAGAGTCGGCTCAAGAGAAAGAGTAATCGGCGGAAGACGAGCTGCAGAGGCGGGAAGAGGTAGGATAGGCAGAAGAGAGGAGATCGGCGAATGTCGCGGGTGAAGATCTAAATTGCGCGATGAGCACGGGTTTTTTAGAAGTAACGCGCTGACCTGGCGAATGTTGTCAATGTAATCGCTGCGTGTCTGCTTCGTTCCGATCTGCCCCATGGCAACTCGAGCGATCACATCCATCGTGTACTCTTGGTAGAGACTGAAAACGCGTTATTTCCGCTTCAAGAGGGTCCGTATACGGGTGAATGTTGAAAGATCGCTTTCCACCCGCAGCCGCCTCCTCGATCAGCCGTATCGTCTCGAACATGGAGTCCTCCACGATGGGAAACACCTTCTTCAGGTTGCCCGTCGAAAATGACGGATTGACTGTGGCTCGAAGTCGCTTCCATCGCTCGCCGCGTGCATGGAACAGGGGCACACGAGCGTCCGTGTCGATCTCGTTGCC
>JACMII010000428.1:0-18446 GCA_014805405.1 Bunonema sp. RGD898
TACCACCACCACACAACCACCACCCTCCTCTTCTTCTGCAAGTCAAGGAAGTACGAGCTCTCCTAGAGCGCAGACGTCCACCGCGTTGACTACAACGTCCGACACTTCTCTCACCACTACCGGACTCGGATCTTCTCTGTCCACTGCCGCCCACACGATCAGCAGCAGCAGCAGCAGTCTCGTAATTCGGAGAGACGACTTCCATTGTTCCCTATTTCTCATTTCAGCCGTCGTCCTGTGCCCCGTCGACAGTCAGCAGCCCAGGCACAACGACAACCACAGTGGTGTATGCGCACTCGCCATTTCCCGAACCGTCCCCGCTCCCATCGGACGGATCATCGTCGAGCACTGGCGCAGGAATCGACATCCCGTCCAGTTCGGCATCCAGATCCGCGCCGCCAACGAGCAGCACCTCCTTCACGGAATCCCCCACTAGTACTACTGTCGTTCCGAGCGCAGGAGGTACATCGATGCCACTTGCGATGGGAGATGGAGAGAGAAGCCTAATCACAGACGAGAGCACCATCTTGGCACCGCTACTGGACGGCGTTCCGGACGAGAGGGCGTGCGCATTGCGTGGAGCTCAGCCAATCTGGTCGCTGATCTGCGATCTGTCTCGCTCCGCGCAGGTCCCGCCGCAACAGCAGGAGAATGATCTCTGATGAGCACACCGCATTCAGGAAGAATCTGTGAAAAAGAGGAGCGGCCTAGAGAGAGAGAGAGCGAGAGAGAGAAATGAGAATAAATAGTGAATGTGCGACTACTGACGGCCGGTAGGTCCCTTTCGAGGAAGGGTGGTGTGCGAGAATTTGTCGGACGCCGCGAGTGGTGGCGGTGGCAATGGCGGCGCTGCTGCTGCTGCTGCTGTTGTTGAAGAAGGATGAGTGGGTCTGCTTCGCGCGCACGTCGGCATCCATGCATTGTGGACGTGGCGCGCGCACACTCGCACTCCACCCTCACACGTACACACACATGCACGCAGCCACCCCACCTCTCTCCAGAACTAGCTCGCCCATCGACACACACGCACACACGTGCATTTGCAATGTCTTCGCCCCGCTCACAGATCGTGTCGCCTAGAGACAGAGACATGGACCGACCGGGAAGCGAGAGCGAAAAAGATGCTCTGTACCGGTGGTCTGTGTTGTCTCCGCGCCCCCTCTCTCCTTGGAGCGACCGCTGCTGCTGCTTGTAGGATTTGGCGGCGGCGACGACGACGACGGCGGTGGGTGGAGGAAGGCGGTAAGAGAGTGGAATAATTCGGGGCCATCCTCTCGCGCATCCGGCCGCCTCCCTCGCCGTGCTCTTGACAGGCGCGCGTAATGCTGTGCGCGTGTGCGTGCATGTCTCTGAATATGCACATGTGTGCAAAGTGTCGCGCGCGCCCGCCCGCTCGCCCGCCCTCTCGCCCATCCATCCGTCCGTCCGTCCGCCTGCCAGTGAAGGCGCGGCCAGCCAGAGAAGCAGAGGCGGAAGGGAAGAGACAGCAACTTGTCTTGTGCCCTCTGTCCCCGGGGACTCATCTCCTCTTCTCTCCCCCCGCCCATCTTCTGCTCTCTCTCTCTTTTTAGCAGCGCACGCACGCGCGGTGCATCACCCGACAGGCGCGTAGCAGTAGCAGCAGCAGCGGCCTGTCTTGTGTGTCAGTCACCCACTCGTCTGCCGAAATGAGTTTGGCGTCTTCGTGGTCTTCGTCGGTCGGCGACGGCGACGGCCCCTTAGTCAGTTAGTGACGGCGCGAGCACAACCAGGCCATAGCAGTCGTCAGTAGTCACTTAGTGTCCGACTGGCTAGTGCCTTCTCTTCCTCTCCCTCGTCTCCGTATGTCTGACCTTCTCCTCGGCTGCCACCTTCTTTGTGAGAGACGCGCGCACGCCTTACTCGTGCCTCGTTCTATTCAGACGACTGAAAGACGTCTCCCTCGACCCTCAGTGACATCTCGCACCGCTTCCTCCCCCGTCGCCCGCCTCTACCTGCTCGTCTGTGACGGTGTTCGGCCGGGCGGCGCCCGCCGTCCTGTCCGCTCATCCAGATGCTAGCGCAGCTGTAGTTAGTGAATGTTTGATGGATGCAGCAGCCTGCAGCAGCAGCTGCAGTAGCCACCGGGGGATGTCCCCACAAATCAAGACGACTCGGTCCCTCTCTCTGTCTCAATCTCTCTCTCTCGTCCTCCGGACAGAGACAGAGCAGCAGTTGCTGTGTGTGCGCCTGAGAGGTGTGTGTCCGTCTCATGTTTCCTGCCGCACTCACAGAGCGACGAACCGACACACAACACGTGTCGGAGGGGGGAGAGAGCGAGCGAGACAGGGAAAGCAGCAGAACGAAGACGGCTACTGCTGCTGCTGCTGCTGCTGCTGCTGCTGCCCGTAAAGGCAGTCTCCTGGAGTCTAGTGGTGCTGCCGGTGGTGGGCGTCAGGCAGCGGCGAGAGGAGCAGCAGCAGCAGTTTATTCGGCACCACCACTCGCCGCGCTTATGTCTGCCTTCCGGACGACTAGTCAATGCGCTCTCCGTGCTGCAGGCCGAGGGAGAGCGAGCGCGAGTTGTGCTTTTTGGCCTGTCTTCCGACGCAGGTCGTGCACTCGCATGGTGCTCATCTAGTCTTCTTCCCCGGCTGCCCGCCCGGAAATGACCCGTCTCTGGGGAGAGGGAAGAAGAAGCAGTCCTCCTTCCTCCACTCTCTTCTCTCCTCGTGCACTCAATCTTCTTCGCACCTCTATTCGCCCGCCCGACTTGCCGAGAGGACGAGCAAGGCCCGTTCAATGGCGGAAAAGGAAGGGAAGCCCGGAAGGAAGAAGGAAGAAGTAGAAGAAGAGAGAGACCAGTTCTTGCCGGTTAGTGGTCGCGCATCCCAATGTGCATCTCTCTCCGCCCCGCCCGTCCACGTCTTCACGTTTCTGCTGCTGCTCACTCATTTCATCTCGTTCATTATTCCCGGCCATCCTTCGTTGTTTCTCGCTCTCTCGCGCTCTCCCTTCCCTCCTACGACGGAAGACACGCGTGTCGTTGAAGAAGGAGAGAGAGAAGCCACTTTGCCTCCCGGCGGTCATACATCCCGCTTCCACAACCTACCATTATCTCTGTTTCGTCCGTCCGTTCTCGCTCTCTCTCCGGACGACGTCGCTTGACAACGGACACCTCCACCACCGCTACCGATTGCAGGCCTCCTCTCGCTCTTGGTCCATTCGATCCGTTGCGACGCAAGCGGAGGCGACGACGAGAGGGGCCCGAAGCCCGGACGACTAGACCGACGATCGTGCGAGCGACGCGCCTGCCAAGTTGGTCACGAGTCCGATGGACGGGAACGCACGCTTGGCAATTGCAGTGTAGTGAGAGGGTGGAATGCGCCTGTCGCGATATCATATTCTACTGCTCTTCTCTTCTTGGCTCATGGCTCATCTCGCGGACGGACTATTCGGCAGGTCGGGCCAGCAGCAGGCGGTCTGCTATCGCATGGAACTCGAGACCTGCTTTCGCACCGCCTTCATGGTACATTTCTGGGGTCCGTCCGAACAACGATCGCATTGCAGACGATGCATGGCGCTCGAGAGTGGGGACGACGGAGGAGGAGTGCAGACAGGAATGTAACGGGCGCCGAGGAGGAGGAGGAGCGGGAGAGACGAGAACTGCGAATCTTCGAGGCCCCGTCCGCCGAGTCTGCACAAGACCAGCAGCAGCTGCCGCAACAGCCGCAGGACCACCAACACAGTTCGGCGGCCTACGATGCGACGTCGTCCGTCTTCGATCGCATGCTGCAGCCGGGTGGCGGGAAGCGACAGCTCATCTTCTGCAACGAGTTGCGTCGCTTCTCGACCTGCTTCGGCCAACCCGGATGCTCGGATCGATACGCTGCTCAGGCACGCACATGCGCACAGTCAGTCGAGAGACGAACGATCACAGATTGCCGCCACGCAATACCACATGGTGTTCGGACGCAAGTTCCCGGTCCAGGTCTTTCTCGCCTACCGCGGATTCGGGCGTCATGTGCGTTCTTTCTCCCTCTCTCTCTCTCTCGCTACGCCTCCGAGTTCAGACCTGTGAACGACAGTTCTGTTCGCACCACACGCGATACGCCTGTGGAGCCAAACTGTCGGAGGCGTCCCGACAAAACGACCAGCGACTGCTGGTCGAGGCGCTCGAGCTGGCCCATCGAATCGACCAAAGCCTGAGCCAGGCCGAGGCCGAGAGTGCTGCCGCCGCCGCCGCCTCCTCATCGAAGGTCGAGCTGATTGCGCGTCAACCGAGACCAATCTGCGATCGGCTGGGACGAGTCATCGAACGGGTCTCTCTCTTTTTCTCTTTCGCTCCCCTCCAGTTCCACCCGCCCAATTCCAGGTACTGAAGCTGAGACTGGACGAGTGTGGCGACGACGCGGCCCGTTGCTTCTGCTTCGAGACACAGCTACAGAATGCATTGGTTTGTTGCTGTCGCGACTTCCTCAGATTCAATCGCACGAGCAGGCGACCTGCGAAATCCCGTGCGAGCGCATTCTATCCCGAGTGGCCAGCGCCGCCGCACCCTCCTTCTCCTCTTTCGTCGCAATCGTCCTCACTCTCATATTTCTCCTCAACTAGCCCAAAGATCCTCTTTCGTCTATGCAAAATACGTGTATGGCCCTGACGAGCTCCGCTGGAGAAGTGTCGAACATGAAGTGAGTTTGTGATCGTTCAACATTGATGATGACAAGCTGATGGTGAACTGCGGACTGTGCCCGTCGACACAAAAGTGTTCTGGGGCATGCGCGAGTGTGAAGTCGTGGATCGCACGTCGTCCCGCCCACAACATTTGGGAAGCCGCACTCGCACTACGGCATATTTATCGACGTTCTACCTCCATTCGATGCAAATGTGCATATATATATGTCCTGCTTCGGCTAGAAGGGCGGTGATCACACGTCGGGATGAGCGGTGGCCTCCACAAGCGTGTCGTCGACCAGCGAACGCGTAGCACTGCAAAAGTTCGGTACGTTTCCGACATCTGACCAACCGATTCGATTGCGAGCGAGTATTGTAGCGTCCGGTCGAAGCAGCCGTAGATGTGCTCGGTCCAGCAGCATCATTTCCCGCCTGTGCGCACAAAATGGCTGCCTTCAAAAGACACCAACGCGACGCACCTCGCTAAGAGATTCCAAGCTCGACCCGATCCGTTCCATCTTGGATTTCATAGCTGAGAATGAACGACCAACTTCAGCCAACTGACGATCGGCATCACTTTGTAGCAGCGGGCCGATAAACTGCATTTAGAACAGAGCGGTTCACCAACTTGTCAGATCTCACATTTCCCATCTCATTGTCGTCGCTATCGTCTTCCTCTCCCGCATTCATCCAACTCTGCGGTCCTCTCATCTAAATTACGATCGTGCTGTACTGCCGACTGCTATTACGTACCCGACGCATTGGCACAAGGATCTGGCGGCTTATCTTCTTCTCAACGGGATGTACCGCCGATGATTGCGAGTTGCTCGCGGTCGTCGGTCGACTGCACCCGAATTGTTCCGTCTTGATCAATCACAGAAACGACCGTCAATACCTTTCCGGCTCGTTGCACATCGTGGCAAGGGGACCGAGGAACTGCTCGCTGAGCACTCGTCCAACTTCAGCGGCGTAGCTCTTATGGATTCGTTCAAGATGTGGCTCCGTCTGCGGGAATTTGCAATTGCCGCACATGCTTGTGACACACCTTTGCGAGAAGTTCCTTGAATTTGCGTGCAGCCGCTAAGTAGTGGGAGAGCTGCGACTTTTGCAAGGTTTCCTTGGCTGAGATGAGTGAGCACATGTTCGAATAGGTGGTCAGCATATTCTCCATTGCCTGAAGTGTTTTGTGTGTCGATAAAACGGAATGCACGCGCGACCTTTAGCATCTCGCTGACATAACCATTTGCCGAGTCAGCATGACGATGAAGCTGTTGGCACATGGCTGTGCCCTCTGCCCGCATTTCGTCCAGTTTCAGCTAAAATGTGTATTTCATGATAATGATGATGATGGTAGTTGGATAAATCTCACAATTGCCATGGTTCGTTCGGCCTCAGTTCCGACGCTGGCACGTTGCAAGTTATGTCCGCTAGAACGGTGGATTCTCACTTCCAACGAACGTCAAATTATACGGATGGTTCAGGAGGGCGCACTTTGCGCACATGAAGGACGAAGCCAGTCCACCCTCTGCTGACGCATCCCGATCCGGCTGCTGTTGCTGTTGCTGCTGCTGCGGAGACGGTTCACGAGGTACTAGTGAACCAGTGAACGATTGCAATGACGGCACCCTCTTACCTGGAAGAGGCATGTTGAAGTCGGACCCAAGAACGGCGCGAATGCGTTGTAGCAGCTGGACGAGTGCACGTTTTCCTTTTATATTCTATCACATCGTCAGTACCTGAGTGGCTTCCTGGATACAGAGAGCCGAGATGTCAACTTGAGATTGATCGGAAGCTGCAATCCATAGTTTGTGCGTCTATCACCACGATGCAAACCCCACCTTCGTTCTCAGTTCGCGAGCAGGTCTTGCAATCGAAGAGATCACTCGCGTTCGCAGGCAACAAGCACAAAGCGCACGTCGACATGCCCTGTCTTGATTTCGCTAGTCCCTCCGCCAAGTCTAAATGTCCGGCACATTCAATGATCGGCAGACATTCGTTCAACCTTGTAGTCTGAAGTTGATAGGCAGTCCCTGTTCGGGAACCACGGTCGGTTGTCGACACTCCGGACAATTGATCGCACGTTCGGCGTATGGAAACGGCTAGACACGGACGGATCTGAAACAAAGTCAAGCGGAGAGCAAACCATGCGACGGCGATTCCTCCAATTCGCAAATCCGCCCATGTCGTTTGCATTCTGCAAGAGAAGTTGCATTCGGCGCATTTCGCAACTGTTTACGAATGGCTGTCGCATGATCGGCACGACAGCTCCGAGATGTGGCTGAACGGCTCCGACTTCCGGCTGTGGTCGCTAGAAATCATCCTGCAGAGAAGAAAACGATCACAAACCGGATTGTTAGGAGGAGGCGGCGGAGGCAACGGCGGCAGAGCAACTGCCATGGGACCGAAGACATCGCCAAAGTCGGGAAAGCCGCCTCCTGCTTCGACGCGTAGCATTCCTTGCAGACAGCCAGTGCAGATCGTGTGTCCACAGCTGAGGATGACCGGTTTCACGTAGGTCGAAAAGCAGATCGGACAGTCGAGAAACGAGGCGAAATTCTACGGCGGCAGGAGGATATATGCGGAGCGATCCGACAACTACCTTTGCATCCATGTCGACGAGACGACGAAAGCGCCGTCAGCAGGACGAACGAATTCGCAACCCTGCGGCTACGAATCGATGACGTGCAAAGGCGACTCACCCAGATGCGAAAGCTCGTCACGCCACACAAAAACCGAATAGGCGGCGACTAAAACGGGCATTCATCACTCTCTCTCATCGACTTCCGCTCCAGATTGTGTGTGGTGTGTCATAAGATGGCGATGATCACATTTCAAAGGGGAGGGAGGGATGGTGTCGACGTCGTGTCGCCCACGATTGTATTGCGTCTGAGTAACACCAATTGAATTGCTGCGACGGAAGGAGTCGAGTACATCTCGAGCGGTGTGCAAAAGAGAGGGCGATGAGAGATCATGATTCTGTCGAGCTGCTGTCAGTGTTCTGCATCGAGGAGTTGCAGTTGTTTGCCGCCGGGATCGAGTGGGTGATGATTTGCGAATCACAGAGTGCGTGTGTACGTAGCTCTAAATATTGTTCGAGTTGTCGCTGTCGTACGACCTCATGAGAGGCGTGTTCACAGTCGACGACCCGCCGTGATGATGGTGCTGCTGTTGGTGCTGCTGGTGGTAGGCGTCCTTCTTCTGGTATGCGTGACGGTGATGTTGGTGTGTGGGTACCGCCGCGCCGCCGCCACCGCTGCCGCCACGACCCGACCGATTCCAATGCCAAGAGGCGGACGACGGCGACGGATCAACATGCCCGGCGGCCCAGTCGTGAGTGGCGGCCGTCTGTTGATGCCGGTAGTCCTCGCCACCAGCGGGCACGCCATCTGCCGAAGTGGATGACGCCACCATGGCACCGCCGCTCATCGAGGAGGACGTCGGCAGAGTGAGAGTGAGTGCGGAGGAGGAGCAGCGCATCCCGTTGTGCCCCTTCCTGCAACGAGTCCCCCTCTTTCCCGTGCGACCGGCGACTGACATCGGCTGGATCGGTGCCAGCGGAGTCGTGGGCGTGGCGCAGAAATGCGACGGCTGCTGCTGTTGCAACAGATTCGAGACCAGCGTCGGTTGCGAGTCCCCGGGCGACGCCTCTTCCATCCGAATCAGCGGGGTCGATCCGGCCAATCTGCAGGGCGGTGAACTTGGAACCGTCCCCTTCGCCCAGATCGACGCGCATACCTGACAGCATTCTGCTGAGAGAGCTGCGAGAGCGGTGTGCTCGGTCTTTGATATAGCAGCTGTTTCTGTAGCTCGACGATTTTCTGCGTCAAGAGTTCCACCTGCGCTCTGCCACCATATTCCGAGTAAAGTTGCGAAGGATTGCCTGCGTGATGAAGTGGTCCTGGGTGCGATGCATCTCCCAGAGCGTCTCGTGCATATCGGAATGCAGCTGCAACAGTACACTCGACGTGTGGCGGTGATTCGACCGCCCTTGGCACACAGACCTTTCCGACGTCGAGCAGCGAGTTCCCCTTCTCCTGGAGCTTCCTCTGGTTCCACTTGACCTGGCGGAATTGCGTTATCGAACTCAGGAAACGTCTCTGCAAGGGGGCTCGTGTGACGGGGGAGTCGCAACACAACCGGCCACCTGGTGATGGCGGAGACGCATTTCGTCGGCCTTGGATGTGCCCTGCTTGTACTTGTGAATGAACCAAGTCTCCTGCAGCACGGACGCGGCCGCATTCTTCCTCGCATTCGTGAGCTTCGAATCGGCCATGAAGTTGTTGACGTGCTTCTCGGCGCGACTCAATTCGAGCTTGCGCGAGATGACGGCAATCAGAGCGGATGAGACGCCGGCCCCGACGACTCCCGTCGAGATGGCCAACGTTCGACCGCAGTATGTGCTCGGCACTACGTCGCCGTACCTGTGAAGCCCGCCCGATTTATTCTTTATTTCTATTAGCCATAGGCGCAAAAAGTGCTTCGGAACGCTTTCCGCGAGAGATACGAAGAGTTTTGGCAGACAAACGCCCGAGTCAGAAGCTGAGAGTCGGTGGAAGGGGTAGTCGGACACGCTGATTCCGAATACCGGGTTAATTGTTGCGAAAGTGGCGTAATCTACGGATTTGTGCAAACGCGGTCCAGACATTTATCGGCGGTAACGTTGCGACACATTGACTAAACCTGTAGATTGCACGATGTTCACCAAAAACCAACCCGATGTTCGGAATCAGCGTGTCCGACTACCCCTTCCACTCGATCTTTGCTCTTTATGCCGATTAAGAGCAAAAGGCACTTTAGTGACTGCACAGACGGTTGATGAAAGACTGACCCGATCGAGAGGAAGGTTACGATGATGAACCAGAGCGAGTTGAGGTAGTAGTGTTCGGACGCGAGTTGCCCGTCGTAGCGCTCGCATTGGGTGAACATCCACGACATAGACACCCAGAATGAGATCGTGAACACGACGAGCACGCGCAACGGATGCTCGGCCATCATCGTCTTCACCACAAACCTGCATTTGCACGGGCTCTTATTCTTTGTGCGCCAGCAAAAGTTGCCTGAAATCCATAGAGATACGGTTGAGAGCGGCGATGGAGCGAGTGGCCGCGTCCTGGAATTGCTTGCTGTGCAGCACCATGAATCGGCAGAGCAGATAGGCGCGCAGAAACATCGGCACACTCAGCATGACGTCCACCGGAACCTGAACCATCTTGACGGTTCGGTCGCCGGGCGTTATGAACGGCCACGACATGAAGCCCGTGCCTGAAATCCAAGACCCATCGATTATGATGACTAGGCGAGAGATGAGGGAAAGGACCAGGAAGTGGACAGATGCTGCAGACCGCGACCTCGATGGCCAGTTTCATCATGCGCTCCGTCGTCACAGCCACCCTCCAATCGTCGGCGCCCGAGTCGATCAGCGCCATTTTCACCTGAGCGGAACCGGGACTACTGCTTCCGTGCATCCGAGGGAAGCTGCACCTCGATGGCGTGATAGTAGCAAATGCTGGCCACGAGCAGCAGTGTGCTCAGCAGACACGCCACTCGGATTCCGATCGAGACGATGTGGGACTGCAAGAGTGGAGGCATGCTTTCGGGGGGAGCCAGAGAGAGGAGCGACCCACCTTGGAGATGCCAAACTGTGCATTGTTGACGGCCGTCAGCTCCGAGTCGACGATGACGAGCAGGATGCCGACGATGGCAAGGAAGAGGGCAAAGTCGCAGACTTTGTTGCGGAGAATGAAGAGCTGCTTCCGTATACGGCACCTCATCTTCGCCGTCGAGTCACTGCAACTCGTCCATCTCCTAGGCGGCGAGCGATCTCCCTCGATCTCCATTTCAGGGCCCACCCCAACTAACGGACGTTTCAGTTCATACCCAGCCGGCGACCGAGGACTGATGAGCAAGAGGGATATGTATGCGTTATGCTGCGGTCGATACTGCTGATCACGATGTTGATGATGATGGTGGTGGGTGAAGTTGATGTGACGATGACGTGACGCGGTCGACGCGGAAGGACAACAACACGAAGATGGGAAAAGAAGGACCATGGGCTGCTGCTGCTGCTCTGCCACTCGTCCTACTGTGGGTAGTGGCGACGACGACGACCTTTGACGACAGGATGCCGGTTTAGAGGGGCAGGAGGACAGAGAACAGAACGGGACGAGAGGGAGAGACAACGATGACGAGTTGAGCGAGAGAGAGAGAAGTGAGGAGGGAGACGATGCTCTTTCGGCAGAAGGGCGATCTCCCTCGAGGGAGGGAGGGGGAAAAGTGAGGCTGCCCCGCAGAAGAGGGGGCGACACGAATGTCAAAGAAGAGAGACGCAAGCAGTGAAGAGGAGGAGGAGGAGGAGAAGAAGGTGCGCAGAGAGAGAGAGCGACTGGCGGCAGCAAGGCGCCAAAAGCCCGTCCCTTTGGGCGTCTCAGAGCAGCGGCGGTGGAGGCAGAGAAGCAGCGCGTCTGAAGCCCGCTCGCCATTCCTCCCCCTCCTCCTCCTCCTCTTCCTCCGCCTCCACTTGCACATCCCCTCATCGCTCACCTCGCAGAAGATCAGGCCAGCTAAACGGCTGCTGCAGCAGCAGCGACGCGGCGGCTACGGCAGCACTTCGATAAGTCAGTCAGTCACTGTGTGTGTGCGCGAATTTGCGGTGGCTGCGAGGTATGTGGCAGCTGTCTCACACCCACACCGTGTCTTCCTCCTCCCTCCCTCCCTCCCCATTGGGGTGGTTTTCCGTCCGCTAACAGCTGAGGAGCTGCAGAGAATCGACGGTCGCCCCCGGCAACCGAAGAGGCACACACATATGGGCGCAAACACACACACACAAGCAGTCCAAGAGCGATGGCAGCATCACACAGCGGCGCGGTGGGAAGGGCTGCCAACACGTTCGGGAGAGCGTAATTCGGTTAGAGGGCGTGTGGTGCGGCTCACCCTCCCCCCTCACTCCTTACCTGGAAATCGTGATTCCGTAGCCGCTCTTGCGTCGATCGATCACGCGCACAGCACTGCACGACGACTCGGACTGCTTGCCAGCAGCAGCGGTAGCAGCAGCGCCTCCTCGTCCGTCCTCCACGTCCGACTCGAATCGCACCGATCCGTTGTACTTCTCCTCTGCAAACGCACCACACCAGACTCAGTGCACCTGATGGAGAAAGAAGAAGATGGGGAGGGGAAACCATTCATGCCCCGTCGCCCAGCACCTTCGTTCTCCGTCGAGCTAGGCAGCGTATGTCTCTGCACAACTCCTCCGACTACATCGAGCTGGCGTCGAAAGAGTTGTAGTCGTCGTCTCAGCGATCGGCGAGCCCATTCGACGGGCGCCGGCAGCCACCAGCGTTCGAGCGAGTCCCAGTAGGTGGGCGCCAGTTCGGGTAATTGACCCAAGTGGGGATGACGGTGATGCGCGTGATGCTGTTGCTGCATCGAACACAACGCCGTGCTGTAGCGCCGATGTTTGCCGCCGCCGCCGCCGCCGCTGTGTTGATGATGATGCGCGCCGAGCAGGGCGGTTCGTTCGTCGGCAAAACGCGCCAACTGGACTGGCGACGGCTGCTGTGCGGTACTGAGCGTGCGACGGGCCGTTGTCGATGGTAGCGGTGGCAGGCAAGCAAGTGCATAGCCGGCCGATGCTCGTCTCCCAGTAGCACCTCCTTTGAAGGCATACGCTCTGACAGCTGCCACTAGTGCGGGTTGTTTTCCTCCTCCGCCTCCATTCTTCCCATCATCATTCGAATCATCATCCGAGTCATCGTCGACCTCCTCGTTGCACTCCCACAGCCCGTTGCTCCAGGCGGGCGGCCCCCTGTCCGCCGAACAGGATCCTCGTCGCAGTCGGTTGCTCGGCTCCGCGCTCGATCTTCGCGCCATCAGTGCACGACGCGCCGCTCCGCCAGGCGAGGAGCACGACGGGAACATGGTGGACGGGAGCGGTAGCGGCGCCGTTTGCTCGATCGTCGACATTGTAGTCGTCGTTCTCGTCCCGCCGTCTCGTCAGAAGAGGGTCGTGTTGTTTGCGAGCGAAGAGAATAGGGAAGAGGGGGAGGGAGACGGGTTGCTCTGGATGCGACGAGGAAGAGTCACTCCTGATGCTGCTGCTGCTGCTTGTCGACCTTCCCCCGACTCAATCCACTTTGCCGGCCGTCTGCTTCGTCTTCTTCTCCGGTTCGCCGTCGTCGTCGCCGCCGCCACGCCAAAGGCCGATTGCTGCTGTTGGTGCTGATGCTGCCGGGTCTGGCGCAAGCATCGGCGCACTCGTTCCTTTCCTGCTCGACTGGCGACTGCGCTCGCTGAGATGGATGGAGGGGGAAAGACGGCGCCAACCAGCCGGCGGCAGCGGCAGTAGACAGAAGGAAGGAGAGTTGGTTTGGTTGTCTGGTGAACAAGTCGGTGTGAGCCAAGTGGCATGCACGCAACCACTTGGTTGCCACCGCCTTCAATGGGCAAAGGAAATGGGGACCGGGCGGGTGGGTGGCAGACGGACGGGGGCTCAATTTGGAAGGAAAAGGGCAGCAGCAGCAGCACCTGTGGAAGACTGTCGGTGTGTGAGGATGGGCGTCGAGTCGCGTGCACCGTCGAGTCTCGTGGAGAGAGGAAATGCAGTTCCAGCTGCGGCGGCAACGGCACTCCCGGATGTTGTCGTGAGACAGCCCCCCGAGCCGGTCCGGATCGAGAGGTTCGACTCGTCGTTTGGATCACCGCTCGTGTATCCTCCTGCCGCCTGCACGCCCGCGGCATCGTCCAGAAAGGCCGCCTCAAATGCATGGCACTTTGGGGAGCGAGGAGCGAGAGACGAACCGAGTCCCTGCGCTCTCGGCTGTCGTTGTTCGGTCGATTCGACTTGAGCAACGACCGAAACTGTCCCGTGTAGCCGGACACGCGGAGGATGTCCGTCGACACCTGCAACGATTGCTTCCTTCTTCCGCCCGCACAGGTTGAGAATGAGCAAATGGGACGAAGAGACATGATGACGATCGCACACTGAACATGGACGCTGCTCTGGGTCGTTTCCAGATGCTGCCGACTTGTGCTCCTCCTCCTCCTCCTCCTCCTCCGTATGCATGATAATGGTGCTGGTGATGGTGGTGGTGGCTGTGGCTGCTGGTCGACGCCGGAGATCGAGACGAGTGCACGGGTGGACGAAGCAACGAGGAAGCAGGTTGGTGGGACGAGTCTTCGTGCAGGTAAGCCATGGACCCGAACGAGGGTAGTCGACCACCCAACACACTCATTTCACCTCCAAGCACACCAAATTGAGAGAGGCGAGGAAGACGGAAGAGGAAGGCACTCGTAACACACACACACACACTGGTCTTCCCTCTTCGTCGCCCCCCGTCCGGCACGGACTGGCAATAAGCCAGACGGACAGGCATACGCGTCCGGCTGATAAATGGAGAAGAGAAGAGGCAACGGGAAGGAGAGGGAGCGGAGAGGAGGAGACCAAGCAAGACAGCCGACCAGGATCCGATGACGCCGTGCCTCGTTACAACGAAGAGACAGGACGACGAGCAACGACAAATCGTCGTCACACACGGCTCTACTGACAGGACACCACCGATTAATGGAGAAAGAGAAGGAGGGCCTGTCGTCGTTCCGCGAAACAACTTCTCCTCCGCTTGAGCTGTGCGACGCTGAGTGACGAAGACGTTGTGCCACAACAAAAACAACAGCAAAGAGGGACATCACGTCGACTACCACCACCACCACCACCACCACATGGCAAGGAGGACGCACGACATTCTCCGCAACGAGACATGGCAGCAGACGACCGAGAGTGCTTGCACAGGGACGCGGAGAAGACTGCTGACAGCCGACTGCTATGCTTGCGTTCGCAATCAAGCGACAGAGAGGGAAGAGAGAGAGGGATCGTGGGAAAGTGACATCGAAGAAGAAAGCAAGCTGGCAACGGCAGCTGCATCGCCCGCTTTTAGATCAGGACCACCGACACTAGATACGGAGAGTTGGTCGGAGGGATTCAGACGAAGGGAAAAACAGGCACATCGCAGTGAACACACTCTGAGAAGGGAGGGGGGGGGTATGTGCTGCCGTGCTCCTAGGGGCGACGCTAATTCGAATAATACGAAAAGAGAGAGAAGGTGGCACCTGCGCAATGGGATTGTTGAAGGCGACGGCTCGCGATGAGGGCGCTAGGGCCGCAGTTGGAATGAGTCGGGCTGAACTCGCGATTTGTTGTTCGGCCGCCGCGACGGCACGTTCGATCGCGGCCGGCGAGAGGTCGCAGCTCTTGCCGTGGCGACGGTCCAACGCCACCACCGAACTGCAATGCATTCACGTTTTCTCCTTCTTCTTCTTCTTCTTTTCAACATCACGTCATCGTCAGTATGAAAGGTAAGCTACCCAGTGAGCCAGAAAGCGAGAGAGAGAGAGGAGAAGAGGGCAATGTTGTCCGAGTGCCTCCGCCCTCTCTCTCATTCGCTCAATTGGCATCACCCGCCCGTCCGCGAAACACAATCCCCCTTCCTCTTCTGCATACCTTGCCATCTCGCACACGCAATTGAATTGTGAATCATACACGTCCTTCCATGCTTGCCCTCCCCCTCTCCTTCATCATTCTGACCCCGTCGTCGTTGTCCACGCCCCATGGTGACGATGCAGCAGCAGAAGAATCGAGTCTGACAATTTGGGATTGCCGCTGCTGCTGCTGCTTCTGGCGGCAGCGGCGGCAGTGGTGGTCGGCTGGACCACCATTGTGTGCCCGTTATAGAATGGAGCGAAGACGTCTCCAGCACCACCACAAGGTGAGGGAGGCTAGAGGAAGTGCGAGAACTTGGGAGGAAGAAGATCTGGTGCCCTCATTCTCCCCCTCTGAGACACATCACAACCCATCCATCAGCCACCGCCCCAAAGACTCGTCTTCCGCCCATTCACACCCGCCACCACCTCCCTCTCTCTCTGGGTTGATTGTCTCTCTTTCTGTCTCAAAGCCGACCCCTCGCTGCCAGCCACAACGAGATGCCTTTGCTGCGGCTGCTGCTGCTGGTTAGGAGCTAATATGGAAGAAGGAGAAGGCCTTGAAAAAGCGGAGGCGGCGCAGCACGCGAGGAGGGGTGCAGCAGCAGCAGCAGCAGCAGCAGCAGGAAAGAAGAAGGGGGAGAAAGAGAAGGACACCCGACACCAGACCAACTGAATGGAGACGGACGGACGCAGAGGAGGCAGACACAAATGCCAGCGGCGCAGGGCCTGGCTCTCCCGAAATGGGAAGAGGGAGAGCGGGGAGGGGGGTAGAGAGACTGCCACTGACGCAGAGTGTGTACGCAACCGACTGAGCTGAAGTCGCTAACAGCGACACACACACCCGCACACAGCACCTGACATCGACGGACAGAGTAGACGAGGGCGAGATGTGCGGCAGACTGTGCGGGCGCAGTGTGGCCGACGAGGCGAGTGAGCGCTGCGACGAGGCCGATGCGAGAATCTGCTCGTCCAGATGCAGATGGTGGTGGTGCGTGTCTTCGCCACGGTGGTAGGGTTGGTAGCGATACTGCTGGAATTGACTGTTCCCTTGCTGCTGCTGCTGCTGCTGCTGTTGTTGTTGTTGTTGAGTCGGCGGATCGACTACGACCAGAACGGCAGCTGCCGATGCGGCCGACGACGACGCCACCGACGAGGCCGTGCTGGCGGCGGACCTCTGTCGCTGCGGTCGACTGCGCGTGCCGCTTCGAGTCAACGGCGTTCCCGAGCATGAGCCGCCGCCGCCGCCGGGCGCCGAGAAGAGTGACGACTTGCGGGCGTCCGTCACCCGTTGCACGACGCTCGCAAAGTCCACCTTTTCGGGCCAGCGTGACGATGACGAGGAGAGCGCGGTCTGCGGTTGCGAGTGCAGTTGCGGCTCCTCGTCATCCGTGTTGAACGAGACCAGACGACTGATACCGCCGCGCGAGCATCTCGACTCGGGCGACGATCTCTGTGAGGCGCGTCGTCTGGACGCGGAGCCCCCCGATCCCTGCGGAGAGCTGCCGCCTGGCGTCCGTCGGTCCGTCATCTCTGTCGTCGTTATGCCTCTTCTTCCCCTTCCCGTTGGTTCAGGCGGTCGTCATGCGCGAATGCGGTGGCGGCGACGACGAGACAAACGACGTCTGTCATTCTTTGCCGCCGTCGCTGCCAATCTAGACCATGATGTGGCGATGATGATGATGATGATGTGGTAGAAGGAATGGGAATGTTGACGGCTTAAACGTAGACGCGAGGGAGAGTGCAGGATGACGAGTGAGGAGACTTGGGAAAGAGAGTGCGTATGTGCGTGCCGGTCTCTCCCTCACACGCTAAGAGCAGAAGCACGCTAATTCGTTCCTCTCGCTTCGTCGGACGAGAGCGAGATAGAGACGAGCCGTCCAAATTGGACAGGTGTGTGCGTGCGTGGGATGAGGACCGAGGACATGCAATGCAACGGGCGGGAGCGCGCGAGCGAGAAAGGGCGAGACCACCGCCGCACATACCACACGGAGAGCGAGAACCAAGTCAACAAGCCAGTGTTGGTGTGCATGATGATGGAAGCCGTTATGATCAATAGTGTACGTAGAGAGGGGGGAGACAGAGCAGGGCGAAGGGCTGCGGCGAGAAAGGGAGAGGGGGAAAGGCAGAGGTGGGAGGGGCTTGCCTGCGCAGAGTGTGTGTGTGTGCGTGTGTATGAGTGTCGCGGGTAACTCGAGAGAGGAGGAGTGCATTATAACCAGACGACTGCCTATGTGCGTTGCACAGACGTGCTGCAACTGGCGTGTTGCTGCCGTCTCGTCTGCCCGTCGACCCGTCCCCCTACCCTCCCTCTCTTCCGCTCTCCCCCTCTCTCTCTGGATAAATGGCAGGGGGAGGGCACACGCAATGAAAGGAGCAGGGCCTAGAAACAATGGCCGCCTCACGCAAACCTCTCTCTCTCTCTCACACCCGCCACTTCGCCTTGCCTCGACGTACGAGCAAAAAGCATAGACAACTTGCCAGCTGGGAACAGCGTGCTCGGTGGCCGTGCATAGAGTGTGACCCTTGACGAGCACTCGGCCTCCGGCGCCCACGGGCATCTCCTCGCCGCCTCTGCAACTCATTCTTCCGTCCCCATACAAAGTAGCTCTCTCCCCCGCGCCCTCTTACATAAGCAGCTCGTCGTCGTCCAGATGCGGAAGTTCGTAGGCGGATCGCGACGAGAACACCAGTCGGCTCGACTGCCGTTCCCGCCCGCTCTTTGGCGTCTTGCCGTGCTCACCGCCACCGTCGTTGATGCTGCTGCCGTCGACCCGTGGAAAAGAAGGTGCTGCAAGTGGAGAGGGAAGAGGAGCAGTGACACATGGTCTTCTCGGTCGCTCCCTCTCAGTGTGATTCGATTATTGCCAGGGCATGGGAAAGGCTAGACGGCCCTCGCTCTCTTACGGCCGGGCGCTGTTGTGGAGGCCGTTCGCGTGGCCTGGCTGGACTGGCAGACACAGATGTGTCTGGTATTCGAGGTCTGAATGGGCGGCAAGAGGAAGGAGGGGGCCAAGTCCTGACGCCCCCCCCCAACCACCACCCTCTACACTCGCTCCTTGCTCTCGTTTTTCGCTCCCCCTCCCCTAGACACCCTCTCTTCTCCACTTTGAGGCACTGGTCTCCTCCTCCTCCTCCCTCTCCCTCCTTTTCTCGCCTCCCCCATTAGAACGGAGATGCCGTCTGCTTACTCGTCGTCGCGTCATGAGTACCCTCACTCTGTTTACACCCTTTACTTTCTGCCATTTTCAGTCTCAAAAAGGGCGCGTTCAGATGAGTACCCACCCGCTCGCAAGCAGCCAAGCAAAAGCGCGTTGGTTTGAGGCGGGGGGGGGGGGGAAAAAAAT
>JACMII010000429.1:0-18433 GCA_014805405.1 Bunonema sp. RGD898
CAGCACACATTGCGGTACATTTCTTTCAAATTGGGTAGATTTTCATAAAAATGTACACATAGGTGTCCCCAACCTGCTGCCGTCGATATCGGCCGCGGTGGCGACGCGCTCTCCGCAAAAGTACGTCTGGCGCATCCTGATCTGTCTTCATGCCGCCCCGAGACTCATGCTCGCCTTCTCGTTCAAGTTGGTCAAGTGAGCGACCGCAAATGCTTCGCCGCAGGAAGTACCTGCAAACGTCGCCGATGCGACCGTCTCGGTCCGGAAACTCATTCGACCTGCTGTGCACGCTGCAGACGCTCGTGGAGTTGTGCGAAATCTTCTTCCTCGTTCTGCTCTCCGTCGTCTCGTCCATCGAAGATCACAGTGAGTTGAGGGTGTCAGATGCCAGTACGATTGTGTTCAGACCTGCACAAGGCTTCGTTCTGTCTGTTTGCGCTGTTCTCGCTCCTCAACATGGCCATGACGACGTCCTTATTCAACACGTCGGGACGACGAAGGGCCAACATTTTGGTAATTCGACGAGGCTAGACACGAAGCAGGAATGCATTGACAGGGCGAGACATCGTTCGAGTACAAGGCGCTGGGCGCATGCGTGGCCGTTCTCTCCTTGTTGACGTCTTTGTACCTCTTCAATCGACACAACACGTACTGCGAGCCAGGAGTCTACACGTTCTTCGCGCTGGCCGAGTACACCTTCGTCCTGGCGAACATCTTCTTCCACTCGACACGACGCTACGACTTCTCCGGTCGTCGACTGATATTTACGGCATCCGGCGGAGGAGACTCCTTTGTATACACATCCCTCCCATCCCATCATTCCTTCTCGATACGATCCGAAAAGGTCAAGGCATAACGACGAGAGCTATGACAATCGACGGGGATTTGCGTTTGTTGTCAGCAAGAAGGAAAAGAGGCGACACGCTGTGATGATTAACACGCGAGCATACCAGACTTTGGCTGGCGCGAGAATTGGATGAACTTTGGTGCAATTATCATGTGGCATTCATGTGTGTGTGTGACAATTGCCGTCGAAAGTCGGTGTCACATTCTGGTGCTTTGCGGGTGAAGGTCGTGTTGAAATTAGTGAAAGAGAGAAGGATGGTGTTCTTCGCGTGCGACCTCTGTGGCGACTCACTGAAGAAGGCGCAGGTGGCGAACCACTTCTTCCGATGTAAATCGCACCAGTTCTCGTGCATCGACTGTCAGGTGAGATGGCGATGTTGTACGACGATGAAGTCCGTTACAACATCTAGCATGTGTTCGACCGCCAGACGTACAACTCGCATCTGAAGTGCATCACGGAACAGGAGAAGTACGGTGGAGCCAACTACGTGGCCAAAGTGAACAAGGGCGAGGTGAAGCAGAACGAGTGGATGGAACAGGTATTCATTGCGTGTGTGTCGTATTTATTATACTTCGTATAAAGGTGACGCGCGCCATCCGTGCCATCCAAGACCCCAAAGTCAAGGACATCCTCAATCGAGTGAAGAATGTCGACAACGTGCCCAGAAAGGTTGGAAATGTTCGAGGTGATGCAGCAAGAAGGGTGTGCAGGAGGCCAAGTTCGTAAAGTTCCTGGAAAATTCGGCCAACGTGCGCGATGGGGCCTTGCGCGTGAAAGTCTGGAAGGTGAGCGACACTGTCAGTTGATTTCAGTCTGACGCAAAATTCAGGCGTTGTTCGAGGAGGCGGAAAAGATGAAGCGCGAAAAGCAAGTGCAAGTCGTCGCCGCCGCGTCTGGAGCCAGCAAGGAGGTCGAGGAGAAACCAAAGCAGAAGGAAGAGAACAATCAGGATGGCGGCGATCAGACGACCGCTGCCAACGGCGAGTCCAAAGAAAAGGCGGCCGAAGGAACGAACGGATCGGATGAGTCGAATGCTAGCAGAGCCTCGTTCAAGTGGAAGAAGATCCTTAAGCGGAAGGTTCGCGATGCCGGCAACGAGGGCATCAAGTTCAAGCGACTGCGTCAAGAGGTTTGCGCATTGGGAAGACCAATTGTAAGACTGATTGAATTGCGTCCAGGTCTCTTCGGACTGGACCGCGTCCTTCGCCGACCAAGATTTCCCCACGGACGTATTCGAACAGAAAATAGAGAGCGCCGGTCTGGTCCGTGACGGGAATTGGGTCCGACTGAAGGAAGCGACGGCCGTAGACGTGGCTGATGGCTAGGAAGAAGGAGGAAGAGGAGGAGGAGTGATCTGACATGTTCTTGTTGTTGCTGTTGTTGCGGACCGAACACGCATCCATTGTGTCGGCAGTGTTGGCGGCGTCCGAATAAAGAAGGGGCGAGCGGTTGATTGTGTCGCGGCGGTGGCGGCGTGGGAAGAGGAGCGTATAGAGAAGAGGAGGGGGAGCGCGGCGCCCGATCGATGCATGGCCATGGGGCCATGGGTGCCGAGAAGCAGCAGCAGCAGCGGCAGAGGGCTTTCCGCCTCACCATCGCTAGCAGTGAGCGAGGAGCGCGTGTGTGTGCGCGCCCTGCATCGGCGTCGTCGTCGTTGTCGTCGTCGAAGGCAGCCGTCAGACAAGTGACTCTCGGAAAATGGCGACGACGCGCCAAGCCACCTGTAAGTTGGCGTAGTCATAGCGACATCATAATGGGCGCACGAGAGCGGAGAGAAGGAGGGGCGAGGACTAGAAGGGGACTAGAGGGAGGAGGAGGAGAAGAAGAAAGAGAAAGGAGAGAGGAGCAGGGCAGCTGCAGCTACTCGGCCAGTCTGAAGGACCGGAGCGGCACGCAACGGGAAGAAGGACGAGAGCAAGAAGGAGGAGGAAGACGGTCCAAGGGGAGGGGCCGAGCGAGCGAGAGAGAAAGAGAGGAAGACCCCATTCTCATTTCCACTACCACCCCCGCAGCAAGGGAAGAAAGAGGACACTCTCGGCTGCTGCTGCTGCTGCTGCTGCCATCGCCGGTTGTGCTGCCATCAGCGGCTGGCGGCTCTACTGCACGATGGCCTACCTCATCAAATACTACGCCTGTAAGACGGGGTGGAGGAGAGGAGAGAAGGACGCGTGGAAGAGAGGAGATCGTAGAGGGAGAGAATATCGTGCACGACGTTGCAGTCGGTTCGAAGATGCGCGCCCTCGGCGAATTGCACATCCGACTGACGAACGGACAGCCCCAGGCATCGTCGACCGGGCACGAAGTGCTCGCGACGTTGCGCTTCTTCCATCACACGCTGCTCGGGTGGGTGATCTCTCTCTCTTGCTCGGAGATGAGGGACGCGGTGATGGTGGTGATGATGATGATGATAATGACGAACAGACTGACGAAGGAGGTGGGCGCCGACGTCGAGTCGCTCTGCCTCGAGTACGCGGGAGACGCGGCGAGAACGGCCCGTCTGCCGGCGCTCAACTACAACGGCCTCTTCCTGGCCGCCACGAATCTACTGGACAGTCTACCGCTCCTCTCTACCGGCCAACTCGGTGAGAGGAGAACGGAGAGCTATCGAGCGGCGAGCAACCACTCTCTCTTTCTCACTATTCAGCGGCCGCCGAAGCGCTACTGGACGTGCTGCGAGCACTGCTGCTCTTCCTGGATCGCGACGCGCTCGAATCGCTGCCCATTCAGCTGGCACAGCTGGTAAGCAGACCCCTTGCTGCTGTAATGACAACCGCAAAACACGTCCGTCCGCACACAGCTGGGCGTCTGGCCCGCTCCCTTGGAGCGTCGGATCCTGCATCTGCTCGCCGACGTCGTGCTTCCGTTCGCGGGGAAATCGCAGCACGCCGTCGACGTGTCGCTCTCGTTGCCAGCCGTGCACATGCTCGTCCTACAGCACAGTGCCGACGCATGTACGTCCGCTGCATTCGAGAATTGAAGCAAGAGCAACCGCAACTAGCCCTTCACACGTGGTGGGTGGAACGCGCGCTCTGGGTCTGCGGGCCGGCTCGTGTCTTCGGCGACCTGGTCGCCGTCCTGGCTAGCGGAACGTCCGGCGCACGCGTGGCGGCCGCCCATCTCCTCTTCCACTACTTCCCGGCCCTCCAACCGGCGCCGACGCTCAAGAAACACCTCCACTACAGGGTGACACGTGAGTCTCGGCCCGTATAGAGCGCAGCCGACCCGTTGAAGCCTGGCACCCGGCGCCCTGCGAGTTCGTCGACTGCGCCGAGAAGTCGCCCAGCGTCAGTCGCTGTCTGGACGTGGCGCTGTGCGTCGAGCGCGCCGACGTCCCGCCGCCGGCGTTCGTCTGCGAACGGTGCTCGGCGCTGGCCAGTCGAACCTTGCCACTGCCGCCGCCGCTTCCGGTGCCGCGACCGGCCTGTCAGACCGAGGTATTTTGGTGGTGGTGGTGGTGGCAGAGTGCCGCATGTCATTCCGCGTGAACAGCATTGCGGTCGTGTCGCGACGGAGAGCTGCTTCGACGCGAGATGCACGGAGGCGAACGGCGGCACGCCGCTGCTGTTGTGTCGCGTCTGCATGGAGCGGAAGCACGCCGACTGTCTGGACGACGCGAAGCACTTCTCGGGCGGCGTGATTCCCACGTCGGCCTGGACGCAGTCCCCGCAGCTGTGCAACACGATCGTGGAGGCGATCAGCCAGCTGTTTCGCGAGACCACGCACCAGCTGGAGGGGCACGATCATGAAGGTGCGGAGGAGATTGCCTGCACACCGGTGATGATAACGGGGGTAAAACACAGGTCGGCGCCCGAAATGGCTGCGTCAACTGGAGGCCGGCGTCGCGGTCGGTCGGGAGATGGACCCGCTGGCGGACGAGCGTCGCATGCTCTCACGGTTCGGCGTCTGGCTGATGCACGCGCTGGCGCAGCCCAAGTCGCCCGATGCGCCGCCCGAATCGATCGGCTATCTCCTGGCGGCCGTCTTTCAGTGGCTCGCTACGACGGCGCTCCTTCCCAACGACTCGATGGGCACGCAGCTGGAACAGCTCAAGACCGATGTCTGTCTGCATGCACGCCGCTTGATACGAGAATCGCCGCCGTCGCTTTTCAGTACGTGGTCGACTGGGTGCGAGCGGCGGGCGTCGCGCACGAGCCGCAGCTCATCGATCGCCTGCTGCCGGAACCGATCACGATCCCGGAGCGCCACGTGCAGGAACTGAAGGAGGGTCTGGCTCGACTGCTGGCGCTGATGGCGTACGACGTCGTCTCGCTCAATGTCTGGGAGTCGGTCATGCCCGCCTGGCTGAGGGCCGTCTCGCTGGCGTCCGAATCCGGAGCGCCGCCCGCGGACCTGCGACTGCTCCTGGCCAAGATCTTCGAGCCGGACCTGTGTCCGCTGCCGTTCGACACGCAGCAAGTGCTCCGCTTCATCCGACGACCGCTCGAGTCCGGGGATCGAGAGCAGCTGCGGGACGCGCTCGACTGGCTCCATGTACCTGGCGAAGAGAACAACCGGCGGTAGCGAAACATGACCCCCGTCAAATTGCAGCTTCTCTCTCGCGCCGAGATCGCCATCGAGTCGGCGCTGCTCGTCGACATGCTCAGCGGAGCCGTGAAACGACTGCGGCAGCTGCCGGCACCGCCACTTTGCCCCGAGCCGGATGCAGACGAGAACCAGGCGCCGCAAGTCCAACTCGTGCACATTCTCGTCCTCCAGGTCTGACGCTCGGCGCACGCGCCGTAGAAAATGAGCGAGCACGTTTCAGCTGCGCCTCAACAAGCTGGGCGGTCACGAACTCGTCTCGCTGTCGGATCCACTCTTCTCGCTCATCGCGGAGCTCCTGGCGGCGCCGCTGCATTCGCGTGGCGCCCACTCGTGCGAGGTACCCTCCTTTCTCACGCAGCGTCGACTGCAAAACAACGATGATGATGATGGCGTGTCGCGCTTCAGGCGACGGATGCGGACGAGCACGCCGACTGTGTGGCCTGCACGCAGACGGCGGCCGTCCAACAACTGGTCGTTCAACTCGTGGAATCGGTCTCTCCGAAGCAAGCGTTGGACGCCGCCGATCTCATGCACGACGACTGGTCGCCGCCGCCCGTCTACAGCGGCACGGACAAGGGCGACGAGGGCACGCCACCGTCAACGACGGCAGCAGCGGAAGAAGCTGCTCCCGGCGAGATGGTCGCCGAGTTGGCGGCACTTCTCCCGTGCCAAGAGGTCGAGATGGCCATCGCGGAGGCGCACGAGGTCTCGGACTCGGAGGCGGGAAGGATGACCGCGCGAGTCGCGACGCCCGCCGTAGTTTTGGCGCACGCCGTCGACGCGAATGCTCCTCCAGCCACGTCACCGCTATCGCCACCGACACCAGTGGCGCCACTGGTTCTGCAACAGCAACAACAGCAACAGCAGCAGCAGCAACAACAACAGCAGCAGCAGCAGCAGCAGCATCCGACACGATTCCGGTTCGACGTCACCCAACTGCCGGCCCAGTTGCAGCTGGTGCACGCAACTCTGCAGCGACTCGAGGGCGAGTCGCATCCCGACGTGCAGTTCACACTGCTGCACACCCTCCGACTGCTCTGCCTGCACTGCGGCGCCCTGGTTCAGCACCGACGGACGCACGCGGCATTCGTGCACTGGATCCTCGAGCAATCGCTCGGACGAAAGCTGTGGCAGCTGCTCCGACTCGACTACTGTCACGTGGGACAGGCGGCGACCGCACTGCTCCTGCACTCGCTGGCCTTCCCGTCCGGCGAGCAGGTCTACTGGAAGCAGCTCCACGAGAGCTTCACGGCCGCCGACTGGCAGAGCCGCTACGAGGCCGTCGAGCGGGCGACGGTCCTCCTGACGCTCGCCGAGTCGACGCGCGTTCGAGCGAACAAGGCGACCGCGGCCGCAGTGGCCGCGACGTTCTTCCATCTCGCCGCCGCCGTCCGAGACCCGCACTCGGCGACCGCCCAACGGGCGCTCATTCATCTGCACGCCCTGCCACTGTCGACGTTGCGGCTCGCCTGCTGGGCGCTCGAGACGCAGCTCGACGTGTGCCCGATCGATCGCACCGCGCTGCTCTCGATCATTCGACTGGTGGTGCTGCAACTGCCGCAACTGCCCCTCCTCTCGGCCGACTTCTTCATCGCCCGCTTCGAGACCATCCTGCTGGAGGCGCACGTCCGCGCGTCGAATCGTTCGGACGCACTAGCGGCGGCGCTCTGGAATGGTGAGGGGAGAGAGACGCATGCGCGTATTCTGAATAACGAGTGAACGCCCACCACGTAGATTCGAGCTCGGAAGTGCAGCAACGCAAACTGGCCCGAGCGAGACGGGTGCTCGAGCAGGCCGACAGGACGCGATCGATCGTCCGAGCACTTGCGCCGCTCGCTCTCCCCCACCAGAAGCCTTTCGTGGCGCAGTCCGGTAGGTTGTCGCGGAGGACGAGGACAGTGCATGCTCGTAGTGTTCTGGTACCGCATTGTGTTCTTTTGCATTTCGGAGAAATGCCAATCTGTCTCCACTGAGCGTGCGTGCGTGCGTGCATGCCTACTGCTGACTGTCGTGTGGTGTGCTTGGAAATGCTTGGAGAGCGAGTTCCTTAGAGGACCAACTGCTCGCGGACGCCAAGATGGTCGTCCAGCTGCAGTCGCCGACGAGTCCGCCCTACGGTGCCGGTCTGTCTTCCTTCTCCTATCACACAATCTTCTCGAACCCATGCTCCTCCTTCTCTCGACCTATCCCTCACCTAGCCTCTCTTTCTCTCTCTCTCTCTCACTCACTCTCTGCTAGCAATCTTGCAACTCACCGATCCTTATTATCATACGGAATGATGATGATGGTGATGATGATGATGATGATGTGATCAGCATCGTCATGTTTTATGGCAATGATATCACATGGATGATAGCTCGTAGTAGCGCTAGCGTAGCCGGTAGAGCAGCAAGATGAGGCGAGGAAGGAGGTGAGCGAGTGGAAGTGCAGGTGGCTACGCGGGCCGACTTCGCGAGTGGACGGACGCAGAGTCGAATCGCTGTGTTGCACTGCACAAGGCGATCGACTCGGCGAACCCGGACCGAGAGTCGGTCGCGCTGACGATGCGGCTCTTCACGACCTTCCTCACACTGCCGCCTCCGTCAGACAAGGGAACCGCGGGCGCGGGATCGTCGGCGGCCGCGATGGCCGACAAGGTTGGTCCCCCATCCTCATGCGGCGGCGGCGGTTTTCCCTCAAGATGAGAAAAATCAGGCGGTCGCCAAGAAGCAGTCCGTCTTGCTGAGACAGCTCTACACGTTGCTCGGCTATTCGCACACGGAGAAGTGTTTCACGGTTCCGCCCGCAAGACTACGAAGATCGGCGCCCGTGCTCGCCTTCCTGCACGGCCTGCCCGAGATGTTGGACGCAAATCAGCCGATGGTCGACCAGCTGCTTCCCCTCGCCCTTCAACTGCTGGCCCGTCTTCCGTCGGCGGCGAAACTGGCGTCAGACCGATCGACGTCGGGCTACTCGCTGGCCCTGCTGCGCCCGTTCGATCGTCACGCATGGCTGCACTCGTTGATTCTGGTCCTGTACAAGTACCCCTTCGAGTCGGCCGCGCTCGTCGAGTGGGTCCAGCAGTTGATCGAGGTGGCGATCCGCACGCTCGAGTGGATGGGACACCGATGCGCCGTGCCGGGCGGGAGTTCCGGCAAGGATTCGGGCGCCGACTTTGCGTCCGCCTCGGGCGGCGCACATTGCCACTCCGGATTGGAGTCGCCCGGCGCGAGTCCGAGCCCAGGCGGGCCTGGCGGAGTGGGCTCAGTGAGCGAGCTGGCCGAACTCGTCACCAGCTGGACGGCGCTCGACGACGCGCCGCTCGAGTTGTCGCCGTCGCCCCGACGTCAGGACCATCTTCAGCAGACTGCCAGCAACGCGGGCTCCGATGTGCTCGTCGTGACGAGTGCGCACGTCGACGATGGGGCGCTGACCTTTCTGTCCACCCAGCGGGCGGTTTCGACGATCGACGAGAAGAGCAAGACCTCGAGGCAAGGCCATGACGACGACGAGGGCGACGAGGGCGACGACGTCGACGACGACGGCGGCGACGAGGACGATGATGACGATGAGGAGGTGCTGCTGAGGAATCTCCGTCGCGCCACGTCCACGACGGCGAAACGCTCGCTCGCAATGGGAGCGGCGGCGGCAGCGGGAGGCGCCGAGTCCGGCCGATGCCCCGTCTGTCTCGGTCGAGCTCAAGCGGTCGACGAGGAGGCCGCCTCGCTGTGCCTGATCTCGCTGGCAACGCTTCTCGACAGGCAGCCGACGCTCGCAGCGCCCCTTCTTTTCCGGATCCTGCACGCCACGACCCGACTCGTCGAGAAGCCGCTCTTTCCCTGGAACACGCCCGTGACGCTCGTCTTTGTCCCGGGAAATGCGAGATCGGCAGCGCGACAGCTGCTTCGAGTGACGCTCCATCAGGTAGCCAGAGTGTCCATTGCATAGAGAAAAGGGAGCGACGCTTCTCTCAGCTCTCGTCGTCGGCGATCGCCTTCCAGATCTTCGATGCGCGGTCGCCAGCGGACTCGGCGCTCTGGCGCGTCATTGCCGACGCGCTGGCCGACTTTGTCGAGCTGTCGCCCGTGCATCTGCTGCAGTTCCTGCTGGACGACGTCCAGGAGGAGTGGCCGGACGCGGGATGGCCCGCCGCGAGATTGACGCGCATTCTGCACAACGCGGCGCGATACACGCTCCTCTTGCCGACGGACTACTATCTCTCGCAGTGGGCGGCGCTCGCGACACAGGTTCGCGCTTGAGATCCCTTGCGGGCGAGGCAAAGAGGAGGGATTCGCGCAGCTGGAAGCGCTCGTCCGTCGATGGGCCCAGAAATTGGGGTCCGACTCCTCTGCGCGCGTGTCGGTCGTCGAGCTGAGATCGTTGGTGAAGATCGTCGTGCACATCATGAAGACGCCCAACTACGCCTCGTCCAAGGTGCTCGCTCGGTTGACGACGCACCTCCAGTGCGGAACGATTTAGAGCGGATTCGCGTTGGCCGAGACGACCGGGCGATTTGTGGCGGAGGCACTGCATCACACGCCGCTCGCACTGGTCTCGCTCCTCTCGCTCTGCACGGCCTGCAATCGAGCGCTCATTCGGGTCAGTATCTTGCGAGATCTTGCAAGATGAGCGATCATCATCAATACGCCGATCGATGAGCAGGAACGAGACAAGCAGTGCATCACGCGTGCACTGGTCGGCGAGCTTGTGGCGGCCGTCAAGCAGAAATGCCACATGACGTCGGTGAATCTTCTCGCGCTCGCGGATCTGGTGCTCCACGATGCTGGCGAGCAGGTCGCCGGCATTCCCGCCGACGAGCAGTACAACACCGCCGCGGCCGAGGCGTTGCGGCCGCTACTCTTCGATGTGCTCGACTTTATTGCGGATCTGCATGCGATCGCGAGACTCAAGGTTGGTTCGAGTTGTCCGTGGCGACTAGACGATTCGCCCGTCTCGCTACAGAAGGAGACGGGCGTTGACGAGGTTGGAGGCGAGCTGAAAGTGAGACTGGCCGAAGCGGCCGCTTTGGAGATGGCCCGAGGATCGGCGAGAGATGCCAGACAGGCATGTGATGTTGTTGTTGTAAAGTACGACGCGAAGAATGGACACGTTCAAGGTGATGCGCTTCGTGCCATGGCTGCTGAATCCGCCGTCCGTGACGCAAGCCTCGCCGGCGGCGTTCGCCGACTCGGTGAGCGAGCAGATTCCCGTCGAACCCGTCGAATGTTCTCTCGATTAGGTGACGAACGTCCGCGTTCTGTCCTGGCTCCTTCTGGGTGCCCTCCACGCAGGACCGAACTGCCAGCCGGTTCCGATCGATTGCTCGTCGCATATCGCAGACTACATTCACTATGTGCTCGCGGGCTTCGCCGACCAGTCCAATGTAAGTAGCGGCGGTTGTCGGATTGATCACAATCAACTGCTGCTCTGAAGCAATCGGTGGTGCACATGTCCGCCCTGTTCCACGCCTTCCATCTCTGTCAACTGTGGACGGTGTATTGCGAGAGGGCCGCGGCATCCGCCTCGTCCTCTGCGGCCACATCTCCGGACGGCGTCTCTCCCTCCCCGCTGGCGGCGATCCTCTCGTTCTGGGCGAGGGTGACGCCGGCCTTGCTGCAGCTGCTCGCCCACTCCCGAGTGGTATGAACGAACGAGAGCCATCGTATAATATAGTGGAAATGCAACTCGGCAGCTGGCCGACATGGTGAACCTGCATCTGCTCAACACGATGGAAGCCCTGGCGGGAGCGGGCTCGGCGGTTCTCTGCAGACTGGCTCCGCTCTGGCAGCCCATCTTCACGGCTCATCACAGACAGATGCCGTCCCAGCTCAGGATGAAGCTCGACTCGACCGCAGCGCAGCCGTCCCTGGAGCCGACCGCGCTACGGGCCTGGCTCGCAAGGGTCCGATACAAGATCGCCTTGGTCGAGTTGCAGACCGCGGCGGCGGCGCCGTACTTCCATGTCTAGCCTTACCGCAGGACGATCTCAACAACACACTTCCTCTTCTTAGGGCACACACACTGCCGGTCGATCCACCACATTCGTATGTGTGTACATAAGCTGCATTTCGAACAGCCAGTCTAGTGAAGGTCGCCCTCTAGCTGGTCATGATAATCTGCTGTCGTGTGCGACTTATCTTACTCCTCTCGCACGTCGCCGGAAATGTCACTGTCATTATGCGCTCGTGTGTCCAGTCGTCGATCGATATTAACGCGCTGCGACTGCAACTGTGTGTGTGTGCATGCGCTGGCATTGCTGATGCTGGTGATAACCGCGGCGACGCCGCACCTCGGCGCGCACGTTATAACAGGCGGCGCACGGCGATTGGAAAGTGGTGGTGACTGACTGAGAAGCAGAGTGAGTTGGTTGAGGAGAGCAAGAGGAAAGGACGATGTGTGCATGGTCTCTGCTGCTGCTGCTGCTGCTGCTGCTGCTGCTATTCTCTTTCTGACTCATCTTCCTCTCTCTCTCTCTCTCTCGCTCCTTGCCATGTTGACCGTCCTGCTATTTCCCCGTTGCTGCCAGTCAGACGGAGACGTGCATGCGTGTGTTGCGTGAGCGCTGAACACACAAGGGAGGGCGCAACGAAATGGGCAGAGAGGAGAGCGAGCAAGCGAGCGAAGAGAGAGAGGCCGCACAGAGAGGATAGTGTGCATTTCTCGATGGCCGCTGCCGCCGTTGTTGTTGTTGTCGCTGGCACTGCCGCCGCCTCCGGGCGGTGGACTAGCAGCTGGATGTGTCTTTCTCTTAGTCCCCTCCCTCACCCTCTGTATACTGCCCACCGCCGCCGCCGCCGCTCATCTTTATGGCCAAGTGACCGCCGAGCGAAAGCAAGCTAGAGTGCGGTAAGAAGGCGTTCTTCCCGAACGAAGGGAAAGCTCTTGGGTAAACTCGTCGCGCGGCCGCCTTGTTCTCGGCAATGTATTCTGTTGTTTCTGCCAGCTCGCAACGGAGTTTAGCTCCGCGAAGAAGAGAAGGAGGAGGCGGAGGACTACTTTTGTCTGGTCGGAGAGAGTGATAGAACGTGCGGTTAGAGAACGAAAGTGAGAGAGAGAGTGAGAGAGAGAGGAAGGGAGACTCGAGGTCACTCCTCCTCCAGTGCTCAGTGTACACAGCCAAACGCACACGCGCGCGCGCACACACTCGTCTCCCATCTAGTAGTGTCCCATTAAGGCGCGCGCGTCCCACCATTGACCAGAAGCAGCGGCGGCGGTGCTGGCACCGGAAGAGAAGTATCGATCAACACAGGTGGTGATGGCATCGCCGTTGTCCTCGCCGCTGCCGCCGCCGCCGCCGCCAGACGACACGAAGCAGCAGGACGAGGATGCGGCCAGAATCGAGGCGATCGACACGGAGCGCAGGGAGCGCCGGATCTACGACTATCTCTGTCGACTCGAGGAGGTCCGCAAGTGAGTGCCCTCCCGCTACATGCGTGTGGTGGAGGAATGAGCGAGAGTCGCAAATCGCAGTTGGCTCGTCGAGTGCCTGTCGCTGCGCGAGGGAAACGTACAGGAGACGGAGAGGAGCGTTCCGCATGCGATCGACTTTGAAAGACGACTCGCGAATGGAGTCTGGCTCGCGGAGTTGGCACACTTCTTTGCGCCCCAGGTGCTCTCGTTGAGCAGGATCTACGATCGTGATCAGGTACCATTCACCCCAGCCAAGTGTTGGTGGCGGTGGTGTTAGTGCAAGCGGGAAGAGAGAGGAGAGTTCAGTCGAAATGGGCGGCCGGTCACCGGAACTATCGGTACACGGACAATCTGATGCACTGGCGACGAGCGATGCAGGCCGTGCGACTGCCCGAGGTTTATTGCCCTAAAGATAGTAGGAACGGTCGACGCTCACACAAAGATCTTCATGCCGGAGACGGCCGACGTTTACGAGGGTCGCAACACGCAGAAAACCATTTTCTGTCTTTACGCCCTCGCGACACACCTCTATCGGTACGCGTTTCAGTGACGATTGCAAAAAGACAGAGAGAGCGAAAAACGACTCGCTTAAAGACGTCGACTGGCGCCGCCGCTCCGTCTTCAGATCGGAGTCAAGTTCAGCAAGAACCAGGTTGCCGAGGCGAGCGAATATCTCGCGGATCGGGTGCTACCTCACTTCCAGAATGTTCAAGGTCTGAAAGGAACGGCCGAGATTTGCATGCATCTTCCCCCGCAACAACAATAGGTATGCTGTCGGACGCGCCCGCGATCAATAGCCCCTCCTCGCCGACCTCAATCGATCGAGACGCCGCAATCATTCAACAGATTTACGACGCTGTCGAGAATAAGGTGCAGCGAACGCATGCCATCTGTCTTTATGGAATGGGCGAGAACTACAGGATGAAGCGGCACTGCTAGCCGCCCTCCGCGCCCAGTTGCTCTTCGTGGAGGATGATCTGCCCGGCCGCTATCTCGAGGAGCTGCAGGCCGGCGAGAGCCGACTCACGAAGCTCTCCGAGCTGCAGCAACTCATCGACGACGTGAACGGTTCGCTTCCGCACCACCAATTGGACGAAATCGACGCTATCCCGCTGGCTTGCTTGCAGAGCGCCACTACCTACAGTCGATCGAGAACGTGCTCCAGCAGCAGGGCGACGGCGGCGGCGATGGTGCAGAGGAGAGGCAGCGCCAGCTCGTCGAGGTGCTTCTCCGTCTCCTGGGCGGAAGCGTGGCACCGACGGCCGGCGCTCTCTACGCGGAACGTCTCGGCGCGGCGCGTCGCGCTGCCGGCATGGCGCTCGGACGAAGCGAGCTGGTCCAGGTGCTCGCCGAGTGCAACGCTACGCTGGAGGTGCGCGTCGCCGCGATACACGGCAACGAGGCCGATCTGGTGGCCGCGCTCCGCGATCCGGTCCTCGAGCTCGGCGACCACGTGGACGACCGACGGGCGCACCGCTACCAGAGTCGACTTCTCGCGGACTACGCGCAGGCGGCGCCCGTAACGCTCGTGCACTCGCGCGCCGACCTCCTGCAACTGGTCCGGGAGGAGGCCGACGGGGCCGAGGACGGGGGCGACACCACCGCCCTCTGGCGTGCCGTTCGACGAGGCGACGCGGAGCGTGGACGACAGCTGATCGTCGAACTGGGCGACCCGGCTCTGGTCAATCTCCAGTACATCGACTTCTACCTGTGCCGGGTGGCCGCCTCGCACGGCGACGCGTACGTTCGGCATCGCTCTCTCTATCTCTTTCCTCAACCTTGCCATCATCACCGTTGCACATGCAGATTCGACACGAACCAGCTCAACGACTGGCTGCGGCAGGTGAACGCCGACATCGGCCAGGCCGAGAAGCAAGCGCAGCAATGTAAGTGAATGGCTCATGGTTCGGGGAAATTGCTCTGTGGATGCGAGAGGAAGGAAGGGGGACGCCAGCGAACAGAAGGAAACCTAGACGTGGGGGGGTTAGTCGATCATCGGCCTCAGAATTTGCGATTCCACCCCATCAGCCGTGAGCGTCGTTATGTCGATGATTCGACGAAAGTTTTCACCGAAGCCACATCGATCGGCCGCCTGTCTCCCTAAGCTCCTGTCTGCTCGTGAACAAATCCCCACCAGACGACAACCGACCGACCGACTAGTGTCGTGCCGGCTGCCGCCGCTTCTTCTTCTTCTTGTTGATTTTCTTCCTGTGCGGCAGAACCGACGAACTGGTGGTGACGGTTGCGATCGCCTTCTCGGACTCTTTGTTCGTCGCGTTCGTAGTCGACATGTTTGACGCAGTCAACGACTTGTGTATCGTTGTCGTGCCTGGAAAACAACGCGCACGGCGACGATTTTTGATCGCACTTTAATCGCCGACTTATGATGGTGATGACGTCGGAATTGGGGTTAACAGTAGTTGTCGTCGCCGACTCGGTGCCCGCTTAATCGTTGTCCTCCTGACCGGAATTCTCACTGATCTTTGAGGAAGACAGCGAACAACGCACCCCACAACTCCATTGTCACCTTGACGACGATGGCACAACGGTTGAGGGTCACACGAAATGGCTTGCGCCAATGACGGGGAGCGAAGAGAGAGGGCACAACTGACGAATATGCAAATGAGTTCCATTAGCTGCGAGTCGCGTACATGTCAATCGATCGTGATTTCAGTGATCGAGCTGAACGCTACCGAGAGTAAGGACGAGAACAAGATTCGGGCTCTGCTAACTGCGATCGATTGGCAAAATCAACGTCCGCACGGATCGTCGGTGTCGCACTTCAGAGGGGAAGCCGTGCGATGGTATAACAACGCATCCCCTGCTCCAATTTTGCCTATTTCAGGTACGCACACGAATTGTTGTCGTCCTCCGATTCTCACCACGGCGAGTGGCTTGCGCATCCTACTCCGCACGGAATTCTCTATCTCCATGTCAAGGATGGATCGATTCAAGCGTCCGAGCCGCCCGTCAAAGACAAGGGGGATTTTGCGCGCGGATGGCAGCAGTACGAGGTGAATTGATCGTGTTCCAGTGATCGCTCAATGTGTGAAAGCGTGCAGGAGCTGTTCGAGGACGTGAACTTCCACTTCGACGAGCACTACACGCGTGAGGAACGACGTCTGCGGAAGGCTCAGTCTGTTGTCCGGGACAAACTAAAGTCAAGACGTGCCAATGTCATAGAGGAGCAGCGTCACAAGGTTGCTGTCTCGAAACCTCGCTCTATTCAACGTAAATCGCAGGCTGCGCGCATACTGCAACGCAACATCCGCGGCTGGACGCAGAGAAAAGCTACCGCCCGAATGTTTGGCGACTCCGTGGACGGACCACCGGTCACGTTGACCGAGCTACGCACCTTTGCGCCCGTTCTCGAGGATCGAACAAAGGACGAGGAGCAGGAGAAGGAGCTGGAATCGCTGCAGGCCGACATCGCTGCATTGGCGCACTCGAATCGACGTTACGACGCGGAGCTGAGACGACTGGACGAAGAGATTGGTCTACTCGTGCAGAATCGCATCAACCTCGAGGTACCGATCGTCTTGAGCTCTTCCCAAGGCGAACGTCGAGCAGGAAGTGCTTGCGCATCGCGCCCGTCTGGACGCGAACGCAGCCAAACGAGAAGAGGCAGCTCGGTCGGCACGACAGGACCGCGTCCGTCTGGCCCGCGTCGCGCAGCTGGCTTTCCACCTCCAGACGGAGCCGAGACGACTGACCGGGCTGCTGGAAGGCGCCGGTCTGAGACCCTGCGACGTGGACGCAGTCTCGGCCATCATTGCGCCCCTTTTCGCAAATGCACTCTCGACGAGAGAGCAGTTTCTACTGGTGGCCCTGCTCGCACACCTGGTTCAGCGGGACATCTCCGCCCTACAGCATCCGGACGAGTTCTACAAGACCGCGAGACCAGCCGGAAGGTTGGCGGCAGCGGCGTTGCTCAGACAGCTCTTCCTCTGCCCGTAAGTATTCCGCGGACAGTCGTCATCGTCATATGATGATGACAATGAGTGCGATGTTCAGACGACTCGCTCATCTACTGTGCGACGAGCCGGATGCGGACGATATCTCCACGTCGCTACTGCCGGAATTGAAGCAACTGCTTGCTGCGCCTATCGACGTCTTTAACCTGAACCCTGAAGAGATCTACATTGCACTGCATGGATCGCCCGCCGTGGATATTCACGCGGCAGTGGCGGACGCTCAGGTCGGAGAAAGAGAGAGAGGAGCCGGGATGAACGAGCAATTCAAGGTGGAAGCCGTCCTCGAGAAGTCGCGTCTCTTCCTCGCGCACTGGACCACACGACTCGCTTCGGGATTGGCGAACAACCTCCGCTTCAGTCGAGCGATGCTCTATCTCTGGAGATCGACCGCGGCCGCGTGGCGAGCGCGATGGCCGTCGGCCAGTTCGGACGAGGCTAACAGGTGAGAGAGGGAAACGACGAAACGAGAACGGCTTAGGGCTGCATCTTGGCTCGTCTATGCGGGCTGCGTGGCGCCGACATTGTCCGATGGAGGGAGATTGGCAAAACTGGCCGACGACCTGAAAGTGGATCAACAACTTGCCAAGCGAGTCGACTCGGTGGTTCGGTTTGTCGAGTTCGCCATCGCCAACAAGGGCGTAAGCTATGATCGCCGCTTTGAGATAGAGATTCCCTCGCAGTACGGAAATGCGAAGTGGTACCTGACGAGTCTGAATCGTGAGATTCACTCGATCCACGAACAGATGCGCGCCGTCTTCACAAGACTTGCAACGCAGACCGGGAAGACGACCGGACTGGATGAGGTGAGCGGTGAAACTCGTCGCCAGAGATATGGAAATCTCACAGATCTACGGTCTGAACGAGTGGACCGTAGTTGATCTGGCCGCCCGACCGACCTTGGCGATCAGCGCACGGGAGCTCGCGCGCATGCACGCGCTCTTGCGCGCACATCAGGATAAGATATGCCCATCGCCGACGGATCAACTACTGCCACTCATCCGAGACGTGGTGCTCGAAACGTCCGAAGACGAGGACAAGGAGTTGTTGCTCTTCCTGCATCCGTTGCCCAGAAGTGAACCGACCGACGAAGCTGGACAGCTCGAGACGGAGCGACTACTGCAATCGTAGGCCATTGATTGAGAAGGACTACCGACTGATTAGCGGTGATTGTGTGCAGGACGAAACGCGACATTGTACAGCTGCTGTTGTCCGGATGCAAAGGATCCACGCTGGAGGCGGTCGTCAAATATCACAGGCATTTCAGGGCGCTGTGATCGTAGCGAGAAGAAAGTCCCGTTTAGCGACTCCGCGCAGACGACGGAAATCCAAGGACGTGTGGCGGATTCGCTGAAACGTCTGGAGGAGCTGGGCGCAACGTCGTCTGCAGATGGGCATCGGCAACTTCTCGACGCGCTGGCCCACGACATCCGACTGTCGAAGCGAAGACGCGCCGAACGAAAGGAGAGACTCGCGGAGGCGAGAGCAACGCGACAGTCGCTGGACGAGCAACGACAGAGACTGGAAGAGCAGGAAGCCGACTATAGATTATACCTGGACACTTGCCTGGCCAATATGGGACGACAGCCGCTGTGAGCAACTCTCCCGCCGCGAACAAACGAGCTCGATGGTTTAGGCGAGCGTCCATCCGACGGACGGGCGGTCCAAATAACGGAGCCGA
>JACMII010000430.1:2660-18423 GCA_014805405.1 Bunonema sp. RGD898
GCAGCCCGAGACGCGAGCCCTTCAGAGACCTGCGGCGACACCCGATCCAGCCGCAGGTGCTTCGACGAGGCAAGACCCCCCACAAAGACAGCAGCCGACTAATTCGGCTCAGAATTGGCAGCAGATTGTCGAGGCCACTAAGGAGCCCATTAGGATGTTGACCGTGTTGCGGCGCAAACTCGCCAACGGACGCTACGTTCGCGAATGGTTCGCTTTCCATTTGCCAGCCTCGAATTCGCATTCGAATTAGTGCCTTTTAGGCATTACGTCGAGAGCGAACCCACGAATGCGAGAGCGAGGCAGAACAACGCTGCGATGCCGAAACCGGAAGACTTACGCTCGTGGCCGAATGGCGCCCTCGGATTAACGAATCTGCCTCTGCTCGGATCTGTCAGGCTCGTCGGTGCGTTTCATCTGCAAGTGGAGATCAACTCTGCAGACGTGCCCAGTCGTGCTGCAGCTGCGAGTGCATGTCCACAAAGACCATCGGGACAACGACCATGTTCCATTGACACTCGCCCGTCGCTCGTCTTGTTCTTCCGCCGCCATACTCCCCCATTCCCATTTCCCCTGTCTTCGCTCCTTGTACTCTTCCAGTCTGCGTTCTCCCTGTCGTCAGTGCACACGGTCCGTCGTCTTGTGCCATCCACATCAATGCACTCTCCATGCTGTCGTTTCTCCACGTTCTGCTCATTTGTGCATGTACTTCTTCGCACAAGACGCTTCTGCACGAAGAGTCGACGCAATGCAAAGACGTAAACATGTTGTTGCCCGAGCAAGGAGAAGAAGGAGACGCCCACACATGATGTAAGGTCACGGCACATGAAGGTGAGACAGGGAGAATGACCTTGCCCTTGATGACGCCGAGCTGATCAGGGTCGTGCGATGTCCATGTTGATCATTTTGGGACCGCCAACACCGGACCCGCCCGAAATGGGTGGAGTCGCCCAGCAGCCGGAGAGACTTCTATAAAAGGTGAGGCGACTTTGAAGTGAGCATCAAGTCAACTCGACTCGAACAACATGCAGTTCCTCGCCCTCCTGCTCGTCGTGCTCGTCGCGCTCATCGCCGTTGCCTCGGCGCAGTTTGGTATGCTATTTGATCATCGTCCTCAAGGATATCTCCCGCGCTTTCAGCCATCGATGACTCCCTGGGAGTGCAAAGCTTTAAACAAAAGGCTCCTGCCGTCGATTTCGCTCTCCCTTCCACTCCCTCTTCCCTCGGCTGACGACGTCGGCCAGAGCAAACAGGCGGCCCATCGATGCCCGTATCTCCGTTCAGTCTCTACGCAACAACAACTACGATAAACGGAGTGTTTCCATCTGACGCCAAGTGTGTGACAAGAGGAGAAAAATCGTGGAGATTGAATATGAAAGCATCAAATGGCGTCCGGTTGTTGTGAGTCGTCGAGTTCGATCGGGACCGTGCGGACCTCCTCAAAGTGCACAATTTTCTCCCCGCCCGCCTGCGTCTGCTGCAATGAGTTCCCTAACGTTATTGACATCTGTCTCCCCTCGGCTACTGCGGCGGCCGGTCGTTGCGGCGTGAAGTTTTCGGTGCACCTTGCTCCTGCGGACATCTCGGACGACTGGAATTCCAACAACATGAATGGTTTGATCACGATTGCGTGATTGTATCTCGACATCCAAGTGCCGTGGTCCTCGTCGATTCCGCCAAGTTGACTTCGTACTGTCAATCTCTCTTGTGGTTCATGTAACTGGTTAGACGTTTCATTTATGAAACATTTCGACATCAAGAGAAGAAGGCGGGCAGGAAGTTGCCGATGGAAATAAAAAGTCATCAGCAAGATCCTGTTTCTGACACACACGACACTGGTCCACTTGGCCACTTCGCCGCATAAATTGTTGTTTCCGTATTCATTGCGTGCTGTGTATTTGGGTGGATGTCTTCTGTCGCGAGGCGTGCTGGTAGTGGTGATTTCGACTGACGCAGTTGCTCTCCACAGTTCTTGCCAGCAATGTGCTCCCATCACTACATGAAGCACAAGCGAACGACGCGGAGCTCAAGAGACTGCGAGTAGCGACACGGACAACTTCTCATCGACGCCGCTTCCATCCCACTAATCGCCTGGTCGACGCACGAGTTTTGGGGTTTTCGAAAGAATACTAAACGAGAAGCAAAGCGCCGAGTTCCGTGCAGGCGTGGAAAAGAAGAGCCGCTGCCTTTGGCTAGACTCGTGCGGACCAAACTGCTAGAAAATCGGCAACCAATCACTGTACAATCTGCGAATTTCGGCTCGATTTATTCCCCCGAAGGGACGAGATCATCCATTGTTCAGGCCGTGCCACTGCCACCCGGAGTCGCCCAGTCAATTTTCCGTTTCTTCGCTGTCGGCCTCTCGAAGTTCTGCTTCGCTCCGGCATGAGCTTGCATCGTCGTCGCCCAGGTACCTAAAGCACGATCACCTCTCTTTTCCAATTATGAAGCCATGCCTCCGTGCTCGGTGGTATCTTCGGCTGTCAGATGCGTCCACTTGCTGCGCGAGGATTTGCCAAAGTTTTTCACCTAGAAGATGGGGATCAACGCGAAGCCGAGAGATCGACAGACCTGCATAACTTTGGGAACGATCTCCTTGTTGAAGGAGTCATCGCCGGTGGCCTCGTTGAAGTCTCGTTTCAGGATGTCGTGTTCCTGCGCGCATCATTTCCATCGCCCTCATAATTCATAGAAATATAAGTGGCTACCTTGTCAAGGAAGAAGACACCACGATGGAAGTACTTTTGGAGGAACTTCATCTTGCCCTTCTCCTGCTGGTTCGTCACGAGCTTTGGATTCGCTTTCAGGTAGGCTTTCCGCTCCTCCTCTGTCATGGCGTGCACCTTGGCAATCTCCTCCTGTTCCTTGCGCATCGCATCTCGTTCCTCTCTGGAACCACCGCCCGTTGCAGATTCAACGTTCCTACGTACCTGTTCCGCTTGATTCTCTTCATCTCGCGCAGCTTCCATTCCTCATAGGCGATCTCCTCACTCTCGTCGTCAGTGTTGATCGTAGACAAGTCCAGTGTATCTTCCTAGAAATCAACCTGACTCGGAGAATGACATCTCGCCCGATACCTTCTTACGAGTCTCCATTTCCTCCTCGTGCTTGAGAACCTCTTTCACAAGTTGTGCGGACTCTCGCTTACGCTGTTCCGCACGCTTCTCTTCCTCCAGCTGACGTTGCCGCTCGCGTTCGGCTTCGGCTTCAGCCTCCTGGTCGATTTCAAATATCATATTTTAAGTAGGGAACTACACGAACCTGAAGCGTAACTCGGTCCTTCTTTTTCACGAAAACGGGTTTCAGGCGCACAATCGGATCGTCTTCCTCCTAGAAGGAAGAAAGTAACGTCTGACTACAAGCAAAGTGTACCTCCTCTTCTTCGCTGCTCTCTTCTTCCTCTTCGTCCTCGGCGTCGCCGTCTTGCTGTTCCACTTCTTCCTGCTTGATCAGAAACTCTTCCTCCTTTTTGAGCGCCTTCATCTTCAGAATGCGTCGTCGCCGTTCCATATCCTCCTCTGCAGCCGCCTAAAGTCATCCCGTTCATTTCACCTGAACTCTCCCTCCATCGTCAGTTTGTGTCGCGGAGCGACGTGTGCTCTATATCTGCACGAGTAGAGGGTTGCGTCATTTTTGCACTCTAGATGGTCCTGATCTCAAAGACGCGCGCAAAATGAGTCTGTATGTTTGTGTGTTACGAACTTGCTGGTTTTGACTACTCGTACGCGAACGTCGACCAACGAAGTGCTTAGGATCGTGAGAGGAAAGACTTTGGAAAAATGTCGGGAAGGTTTCGCCTACTGCTCCTCCCCTTACCTCGTGTTCGGCACCGTCGCCATCGTCGTCGTCGTCCGACTGATTGGCTTGTTCGAGTTCCATGCGACGCAGTCGTGCACGCTCTCTCCGTTCGTCATAGTCGTCATCCAGAGCTTCGGATTCCTCCTGAGCAAAATTCACGAGAAACAAATGATAGAGCCACCTGCTTCACGTCTTCGTCCAAAGCACGCTCATCCAGAATCTCTGGAGCCGCAACATCTCGATCGTTGTGGCGACTGAAAGTCAACGTGCGAAAAATGAAAACGCTTGATTACCGATGCCGTCGATCTCTGTCAGACGAGTGTTCCTTCTTCACGGTCTCGCGAGATTCGCTGAGATTTAAATTTGGACAGTGAGCAGGCGAATATAGCAAACTGACCGGTTGTCGTGTCGTTCCTGCTCCTCGTCATCCTCATCATCGTCGCTGTTGTAATCTTCGGCGAAGGCAGGACTGTGAGAAAAAGTGCACGTACGCAAATGCTGAAGACGTTACGCTTTGCCGGCGATGTAGCGCTGCACTTTGACTTTTTGCATGGTCACCTTGCCAGTCTTTTCGTCCAGCACGGGGATCGCGCCAGCCGTTGGAAGAGATCGTGGACCTGTCATTGATGATTGGTCAATGATCAACCGGATCGTCAGTTACTTACCGATCGTTCTTCTCTCATAGTCGCGCTCTTCGAAACGCGGAGCCTCGTCCCCCATTGTGAACTGAGATAGCTGACAGATTTGAGGGAAACGAAGAATTCCGCCGTCGAGCGAATAAAACGCGGACGCTGGACTGGCTGAGGTTCGCTCGCTTACCCGCTGTCAGCTGACAGCGAGTCGGACAATTTGTTGTCGTTACTGTCGAAATAGTGCTTTGTTGCTTTAGCTTTGGTCTGCGGCTATATTCCACTCGACGAAAATGTCCCGCTCGATGAATCAGCACGCATCACTGGTCTCCGCTTCAGTGCCCAGTTGGTGTTCGTTGAGACTTTCAAACGATGGATCATTAGTGTCCTCCAATGGTGGAGGAACCATGGAGCCAGCTGTCGTATTGGCCGTTGACGAAACGTTAAAAGCGTCGGATGGACTGAACGCAAGACTTCGTAGTCAGTCCGCGGCCGGTGTCATTACGAAGATTCGCGCGTCGGCCAACGCCAGACAGTCTGTCCTGCAGAAATCGGAATTCTATATTTTCGGTTTCAGCCAGTCGCGACCTGGAGCCAGTCCCTCTCAGACAACGTGCTGTGGATGCAGCAAGCCTCGCTCCGAGTTGAGATGCAAGATCTGCGTCTTCACCGACAGTCAGTGTCTAGTCGGGTCTTTCACAATCCCGCTTCCCAGTTGGTTTCTACGCCAAAGTGTCGGAGCTGAGACGGGCCCGCGAGAAGAGGGACGGCGAGTCGCAGACGGTCGCCGACTACTTCCACAAGGACCTGTCGAACGTCGTGGAGACTGGCGAAGTCGAAGCCCGGAACCGGCGACTGCGTGCTCTCATCGAATCGCGTCGTCGGGAAGTCGGCCAGTTGAGCGTGAGTAGGCCCCATACTTTGTGCGACCTCTCAATAATAATCGCTCGTCCGGCATCAGGAGGCGTTGAATGCGGTGAAGAGTGAAACGGCGAAGACGCTTCGAAGACAGAACAACTTCGAGGAGTCGTTGAAACTGCAAACCCAAGCGATGACGTCCAAGAAAGGGGCCCTTCTTCAGAAGCAGCGATCCATCGAGACCATACGGGCCATCGTATGTCTAGCTGCACTCTTGGGAGCTGTAGAGTGAATGTGTTGTTGAGCTGTGGCAACGACGCGACCGACTGGCCCTGTTCCTGCTCTCGACGTTTCCGATCAAGAAGATGGCCAAGTCGACGGTCCGAATCCAGTCGACGACGTCGATCGCGCTCCGGGAACTGGAGGAGGTGCTGCTGGAAGCAGGGTGCGTGCTCTTCCCGCTCGACGGAGATCAGACTCTCGAGAGTGCTTGCTCTGATTTCAGCGACCCGACGACCGGCCATCGTCATTCGCGCAGTCCGAGCGTGATCGGTCCCGGCAGGGACGCCGACTTCGAGTACCAGCTGTGCAGCGGTACGGCTCGCTGGACGGGCGAGGAGTCGTGCATGGAGTTGCGCGACCAGCTCCCGCGCGGCGTTCTGTCGCTTCCCGGCAAGACGCGTACGCAATACGCGGGCTTTGCTATTCTCGCGCAGATGGTATACTCTCCCCGGTCGTGCTGTTGCCTCTTTCACTCGACTCCGCGAGTTGCAGGTGTCATCGCTGGCAACGGCGTTGGACGTGCACCTGCCAGTGTCGGTGGGCGCATGGGAGTTGTCGTCGACGAACGAGTGGCACTCCTCACTCCTCGAATCGGACCTGCTTGCGGTCAGTGCGCACTCGTCACTCCCCAAATAGCGGCACGCTCGTCCTCTTGCAGCTGTGCTGGTCGGTCGTGTTGCTATGTGCTGCGCGCGGCGTACAGCCTGTCGCCGAGATTCATCTGCTCGACCCGTTTCACAACCTCATGCTGCTCCGTCAACACATTCAGCAACGGCCCGACGTCCACGTCAGTTGACAGTTTCCGCTCCCCCTTCGACAAGTACTCGCGCATCTGCAGACATCCTGGACTCCGTCCATCGAGCTGCGCGCCCAGTTCGAGGGTGTGCTCGGCGAGTTGGACTTCCGACAACGCTCTCCACGCCCGTCGGTCAGGCCACTCGTAGACCACGTTTCAGAGCATCTTGTTTCTACAGCAGGAGTGGGATACACTCGACGATGCCCCGTGATCCCGTCGGTCCCAATCAGTCAGGGAGTGCGACGACGACGTGCACATCTATCTCAGCGATGGAATCATCATCAATCAATTCTTCAATCTGAACGTGATAAACGAAGTGATACTAGTCGGCGGCGACAAGCCAACATTCATCGCAGTCCTTCGAGAATGCATACGAAGTGTATTGTGCTCGGTAGATCGAAAGACCGCGTTCGTCCATCGACGCGGAGGCGGCGGCGGCGACCCCTGGTCTTTCCGCGGTGACGCCCGCTGAAAGAGTCGGGATGTGAAGAGGAACGATAGTGCCGCGACGCACGTCATCGCGTTGTCGGGTCTGCATATTTGCGGAAATGCGCACGCCCAACAAGTTCATCCAACTTTTGGTCTCCACGGCAGCGACGATGATGAGGAGGGGGGAGGGAGGAATTGGGGTCGTGACGTCGACGGCGTCCGGCTGCGCGGGCTGTTCCGACATGTCACTGCCGTGGCGGGCGACGGCAGCGCAGGGGGGACTAACCAGAAGATTTGGCGCACGATGAGAGACGAGACGGGAGAAGGAAGTACAAGCCTACTGGAAACAAGTGATCACCACGACAGGAGGGGGAGTCCACTTTACTTGGTCAACCGAGATCACCACTGCGGATCGTTCGGAGGGGCGCCTCAGAGCATGTGCCGATTTGGATGCTATGAGGTCGTACGTCGCTGCGTGGAACTGGCATGGGGACGGCGGTCGCGTCGATGGCGGTCGTCGTCGTCGTCGTCGCGTTGATGGCGACGGCGATCGTCGTCGCGCCGGTAGCGATCGTCGTCGCGTCGATGGCGGCGGCCGTCGTCGTTGTCGTCGCCGCGCCGGCGGCGATCGTGGTCTGGAAACACTCTTTCTCCTCTCTCGCTCTACAGTAGCCTAAAGTTCATGTGTATGGTCTATTGTGTGGTGTTGGCTCTCTGATAGGTCCGTCTTCTCCTCTCCCACTGCCTTTCCCGCCCCCTCCCCTTGTTGTGGTGAGGCCAGTTCTCTGTTAGGACGGCAACAAGAGTGCACTCCGCACAGGTGGGTTGGCGACGGAATCTGAGAGAAGTGGGGGCGGGAGAAAGACGGCGAAGGAGGCTAAGAAGGACGAGGAAAAGCCTCGAAATGGCAGCGAGGGGCGGGTCTTGTGGTGAGAAGGCGCCGGCGGCGCTCTCTTCAAAGAATCCTGCACAGGATGGAGGAGTCGTTGTCAGTGACGAGTGGATGCGTATCTCGGCTCTTAAATCCGTCCCAACGTGACCTTGTAGTGTGCGGCACGCCGCTCTACTCGGTGCTTCCAACCGTGTTAGTGCGGCGCGCTCGCTCAGCTGCGGTCATTCGAACGAACTGCCAAACTTCTGAACTAGAGCCACCACGCCCCCTATTCAGCCGCCGTACGATGATTGTCCTCCGTCCTCCCTTCCTCTCATGTTCTCTTTCCACTTCACCTGTTCGACCTGCCCTCCCCCCCCCCCACCATTCCCGTACGAATATCGAAGCTCTAGAGTAGGTGTGCAGAGATGTCCCCCTCGGCGGCAATGTTTTTGTCGGCTGGAGTAAGCCTTCTGCTGTTGATGGGCAGCGAGCTGGGCGAGGCGAGGTCGGGGAAAAGCAAGAAGCTTGTGTCGGGCAGCATCCACGCCGATATGTTTCCGGTACGTGACAAATCCCCCTCATTTCACTTGGCGATGTGGTCTCTATCCGCATTTCAGACGCCCGAGTTTGACGAATCGGCTCCTACGTGCGTTCCGCTGCGCGAGCCGTGCGGCTTCTACTCGTTCTCGATCGGCATGAGCACTCCGTTGAAGTGGCTCAAGAGCTGGTAATAGATCTCTCTTTCTTCCTTCGTCTCCACCCCCAAACCATCATCATTTTCAATTCACATCAAGTAGTTCCGGTGCCGCGCCGACTTTCGGCTGCTGTCCCCAATTTAGGAATGCCCCGCCGGTTAGTTGGTCCGCTGTCGAGATTATGCAGAGGTGGGGCGAGCAAGCAAGCGAAAGCGGCAATGTCACGTCCGATTGGCGGTTATTGGCAGGTCGTTAATTGATGTCGGGCTGATCCCTCGTCTTGTAGGCTGTCGTCCCATGCTAGCTAGTCGACTGCGTAAGAAGTATCGTCGTCGGCTTGTAAGGCTCAAGCAAGACCATGGTCGGGCTCCGTCTCACTATGTGGTGACGTCGATACGCGTGCACCTGCTGATATGATATATGTCACGCTTGTGAGCAGTCACAGCAAGCGATTGCCTTCCTGCTCGCCCCTAATCCGCTAGAGGCCTATAGAGGAGTCTGAAACCTGTAGTGGTCTCTCGATACCGGCCACGAATGAGGGGAGTTATCCTGGGCGATGGGAACGTGCGAAGGTGACGGTGAATAACAGCTACGTCAGAGGAGAGGGTGTTATGCAGCGGCCCTCAGAGTCAAGGGTGGACGAAATGTCACCAGAGTGAGGGCGGATCGAGACATGAACTCAGGCGGCACAAGTTGGATGCAAGAGAGAGCCATTCTCGTACGTCGTGCTCTCTCTTCTCGTGTGGGTGGATTTCCGACATGGCAAGCAGAAGAGAGGATACATACAGGTGTCGGTGCGACGACAGCCACACGTGCGTCTACGAACGGACCGACACGAAGATGCGAGTCTACAGACAGGTGAGAACGGCGAACACGCTCCCCCAGACAACAATAGTGCTACGAATAGGTGTGCGTCTCGCGTGAACATGTCCATGACTTGCGCATGGTGGTGGCTGCTGCCGCGGACGAACGTCAAAAGGAGTACGAAACGACTGCTGCTACCAGTGCCGAAGAACAGCAGCCAGAGTCGTCGTCGACGTCGCAACTTCAGCCATCCCAACGACAGCAACAACAACAACAACAACAACAGACCACGGTGCACGATTGACGACGGTTCGCATTGGTCGTTGCCGGTTACCGATGCAGCACAGCATTGTGATCTGTGATACAGTCGCTACTACCCGCACTACTCGCGTTCTGTTCCATTTTCCGTTACATTACCCCTTTCGTCGATCTCTCACATTCTGAAGAGGAAGAGTCGCACGCGAGTTGCCGACTGTGCACCGCTCCAGGTAGCACTCGGCATTGACGACGTTGTGCTAGCTGGCTGCTACTTCTGCTGCTGTTGTTGCTGACCAGGCACTTCTCACACTCGCCCTTCTCCCCCACTTCACGAGCGCCCTCGTTCTCACACACACACACACAGCTACAAAAGGCATGCATGCACAGCAACTCGTGATGAATGTACGACAATCGCGCGGGAAATCTGATGCAAACTCTAATGCATACCGCTCTTTTCCGGTCGTCTGGTACGTGATGAATGTGATCGCGGCGGAGATTCTTCCCGCATCGGTCGTCGTCGCTTCGTGTCCGGTTCGTCAACACCGACTTGCCGCTTCCACTGAACCACCACCATTGGCTGGTCGTCCTTGCCCGCGTGCAATTCAATACCTGATAGTTCTTGGCGACGGACTGTGAGAAGTCGACGTGAATGCGGCGATCGTCAATCAGCACGTTGTCCATCTTGAGAAACGCTGCTTCGCACGCGTCCGGCTGAAAGCACGACTCGAAATTATGCGTGGTAAGCACAGTCGAAACCACTTTTTCAAACTCGATGAAGGCGTAGTTGAGCGAAGCTCCAGTCCTCCGATCACGAATCACCTACAGCCCGGCGAGATGTTGAACAAGTGAGACGAACTCACTTCGCAGCACTTGATTGTTCCGAAACGGGCAAAGATGATGGCGAGGTCTTCGTCCGTTGTGACTGGGTTCAGCTTGCACACGAAAAGAACATTGTCCGGTGGCTTCTCGTCCGCATGATGCAGGTCGCCCACCTGCAACCGAGATCATCAACCCAAGTTCTTCTCACTCGCGCAGCACCATCTCGAGAATGTGTGCTTGCGACCGCATGTCCGATTGCTGTCGCTCCAGCGCCTTCTGCTCCTCGGTTTTCCCGTCGTCGGCATTTTCTTCCTCCTGGATCAGGGAGATTTGGTCGGTCGTCAGCAGCTGAAACCACCGATGCACAATTCCATCGCTAGTACGACGATATGCACGTACCTCCAGCGTAGGAGACGGAGATCTTCGCACCACCGGAAGGCGCGGTGGATCTGGAAACGGATCGTGCAGAACGATGGTATGCGCAACCCTGGCAACATGATTGTCATCTTCTAAAGGCGTCCACCGTGCTCATACCGAACATCCTTGTAAGGGCGGTTGTTGTCGTCGCAAATGATCGCATTCAGTGCATCCAAAGTCTCATCGCCCTCGGTCACTTGTCCAATGATGGTGTGCTTCCCGTCCAAATAGTCGAGATTGTCGGCCAACGTAATGAAGAACTGTGATCCGACCATTCCATCTCCACAGTCCACCAGCGAGACGAGGCCGCGTCGTCGATGTTTCAAGATCGGTGTTTGCTCTGCCTCGTAGAGACGTGCCTGATCGCCATAGATTGTCCTGCACTCGACGATGCAAATTTGAGTCACAAATGTGCCATACGCAAAGATGGACTCTCCGCCTCGTCCCGTTCCTGTGGGATCGCCAGTTTGCGCAATGTAGTTCGACTCTATTTTGAAGATCTGGCAGAAGTTGAAGTACTTGGTCTTGCACAACTTCAGAAAGTTAAGCGCAGCTAAAGGCGATCAGGTTTTAACAAAGGGCAACGAACACAGACATTTCGGCCGGGCATCGACGAACAGGTCGATCACCAGGTTGCCGACAGTGGTCTCGAGAAGGACGGCCATCTGCACCTCCGAGTTCCTCTTTGTGCTCCCTCGCGTCCGGTTCGATATTTACGTCACCTCACGCCAACTCTTCGTCCAGAATTCCAATTCGACCAGGAATGAATTCATGTGAGTGGTGAGTCAGTAAAGCTCAGCAACCGACTCGTGAACGATCGTTCGATGTGGAATGACTGAGGAGTGTGTACACTGTACAGCAGCAACATGTTGTGCAAAGAGATCAGATTTGAAGTGAGAGAACAGGCGTTCCTCCTATTGTGTCCACCGCAATAGGAGTAGATCATCGCGGTTTACCAAAAACACGCGGTCAAAGCGGAATCTGTAGCACACGGCAGAGAAAGTGCGAAACTGATGACACACGACGCAGATGGAGGGAGGGCATTCTTTCTCTCAATCTTGAGCGGCGACATTCTTGCGGAGCCAACGACCACCGAAGAGACCCGTCACAGCACCGCCAACGGCGGCCACAACTCCAGCCATGACACTTCCGGCCGCAATGGCAACCGGCGTACCCAGCACCACACCGCCGCCGACTGCCGCCACAATAGGGATCTGAAGGGATGGGTACACGGTCGTGCACAGTAACAAGCGGCGTTCCGCTCACCTTGGCCGCCTTGGAGCGAACCGCCTGCTTGAGCTGCAGATTGGCCTGCTGCGCGGACGTATTCGCTCGCTCGACGTGCTCCTCGATCGAGTCCACCGTCTGCAACGGGATGTGGATGAGAAATTTGACAAGCGACCGACGTCGCCCTGTTCGTGCACGAGCTGCGAGAGGTCGGCCATGATCTGGTTCAGCTGGTCCACATCAAGAGCAAGCTGTTCGGTGGCCTGCGCCTGGTACCGCACGTCCTCCAACTGTGCCCTTCGATGGTCGCCCTGCGCTTGAAGCATTCTCCTGAATTATGCCACCTTTGCATTTGCGTCGCATCGACCAGTGCTCAGTATTAGCATGGAGCTGATCAACCACGTGCCATGGAAGCCGTTACACCATGATAGTCTCACATCACTTCATGTCGCCAACAAACAACGAAAACGAGTACAGCGTCGATGCCTATGTGGAGAGTGAATCGAGATCACTGAGCGGTCGCTACGAATGACGATTGATCTCCCTGAAAACACCCGGACTACCAAGTCTCCAGCGGCACTTACGAGCATCGGCAATCGCTTGTGTCGTGACACGAGCCTTGCAATGGCATGCGATGGCGCATGATGACGGCGTCCCGCGTTCAATTCCGCTCGTCTTCTTCAACTTCACCGTAGCTTCATCGCCTGAAAACTCTACGTGGTATGCAACCGATCTAAAACATGAGGAAAGTATCTTACAAGAAGTCAGCCTTCCTCGTCTGTAATTCCCAATAATATCCGAAGATCGTTCGCATCTCCAGCAGTGAGATGTTCATGCCTGTCGCTCCTTCCCGAGAAAATCGACGTCGATTGGCCATCGTTCTCGAACATTGCTGCTAGCGAATACGAACGACAACGATGGCTCGCGCTCGCTCCAGACTGCGGAAAATGTGTAATCTGCAGGCGAATCCAAGGGCTACGCATTCGTTTCGGTTCCATCGCCGGGAAAATGCCTCTATTCATTTCCGCCGCCCCGTGTTCATGAAGGAAACTATGATGCTCTACTGCGACAGCGAGTCGAGACGATCAAGAAGCTCTTCAAGTCACTTCAGTGCGTTGTGAATGGCGCGGTGTGCGACAAGCACGCTCGAGAAAGAGGAACATCATTGAGGTCGATATTTATGCATTTATTGGATGATGCTGTATCGCCTCCTTTGATCTTCTTCACCCATCGGTCTTAGCGCTTGACGCCTCCTCTCGGTACAACGAGTCGATGTCGTCGACGTTGTCGGTGCACTGAACAACATTGACTTTCATCATCATCATCATTCAAGAAGCCAAGAGAACTGACATCGGCAAGACTGGCAGGATGGTCGGCGCGTACATGCTTCCTCATTCCCCTGACCGAGAATCCGCGATAGGCGCACATCGTGCAGGCAAAGTATCTTGTGTTCGACGTTTTCGGTCTTGTCGATGAGGGCGGCGACGATGTGCTTAGCCGTCGTTTCCTGTTTGCAGTGGCCGTTGAGTGCGGTCGATCTGCATTCTCGACGAACGTCGATCGTTCGTGCAGCGTGTCCGCGCAATATCCAGCTCTGTGCGCCTGGAGCGTTCGTTCCGACTGGAAGGAGACTCCGCACGAGCAGGGGAACTTTTTGAGCGCTGGCCGCTCTTCCATTTCGTTGTGGTGATGAGTCGGTGCCGATGTGCTGCACCGGCTGTGTGATTTGAGCGGCGCAACGATTCGTAGATAACCTCGGCATGAAGATGTTGGGCATGCCGGCCTGCAGTGCCTCGCTCAGCGTCTTCAGACCGGCCAACCAAATGGCCAAGGGCGGGAGTTGCAGTGCCACTTCCACTTCCGCCAACGAGATCTGCCATTTCTGTTGTGTCGAGTGTAACGTCAGCAATGCACTAACCGGAAATGGCATGGTTTGCGGTGACTTTTGCAACGAATCCGCCGCCGCCGCCTCGGTCGAGGGCGCAACTGAAAGTCTCTGACGCTAGTTGCTCCCAAGTCGGAATGCACCTTGATGAAGAGGCGGCGGGGGTCGGGCAGCATCTGTCCTGTTGACACAGTAGTAGCGTTGATGTGCGAGCAGCGTGCTGTGTTTCGAGAAGCGAACCAGTCCGCAGATCTCGCACGGAAAGTCTGCGCGTGACGAATCGCTGACATACGAGGATCGCGAGGCAAACGGGCTTACTCTTCTCGCTCTTGACCAGGTCGGCGGCCATGACGGGCGCAAGTGGGGCGGCGAATAACTGAAGCAAGAGGAATACACAATAAGAGAGGGCAGTGTTGGTGTAAGACCCGAGTCCCTATCTTATCTTGCACACTCTCTCTCCCCCCGTGATGGGCGTGCGCATGAGACGAAAGAGAAAGAAGCATGTTATCTGCAGCGACAGTCTCTCGCGGCAAGTGCGACGAATCAGCGCCCGTCTATCTATCTGGCTGACTTTATCAGCAGCCATGACACACATCTACTGGAGGGGAGAAGGTGGAACGAGCTTGTCGTTCGCCGTCGTCATCGTCACCACATTCGCCGCGATGGGTAGTCAGTCATGTCGGTGACCGCTCGCTCGCTCGCACGCACGCGCGCACGCACACGCATTGCAGTCTGATTGGTGGTTGGTGTGTGTGTGTGTGTGGCGCCCATCCCTGGCCATTCCTCCTTCTTCAGTCTCCCCCTCGCCCGTCTCCCAGCGATGGCACGCCCAGATAAAGGCTGATTGCGGCGCGCAGCCGATAACAATCTCCCCCCCCCCGCGTCCCTTCTTCTCTTCTCGCACCCTCCCCTCCCCCCACAAAGCACTCTCCCGCAAACAACAACAACAACATGGGGGGGAGAGCAGTAGGATGCGGACGACACCTCAAGGGGAGAGACATCTGCTCAAACAGAACCGCCACTGCTGACAGATTAGCGCACACGACTCGTGCAGGTCATGATGTCGTGACAGAACAACAGCGGTGCGCCAGTTTGCACAGCGGCAGAAGTGCCCCCATAAAAGAGAACCAAGGACACGAGGGCGCTCATAGCAATCATCATCATCATCCTCATCATCGCTATGCTGCAAATAGCGCTCGTCTTGCTCGCAGTCTGCCAGTCTGTCAGTGTGAGCGGCGTCAGCAGTCTCAAGTCGAAGATGGTCGCACCCCGCACCTGCTGGACTCCGATCGGACCGCTGATTCTGCCCATCAAGGTGTGGATTCTGTGTACGACGAGATCGAGCGGACTGTGTTCAGTTGAAATCGCGGGAACGTTTCGCAGTGTGCGACATCTACAAGTCGCAGAAGCAATCGGTAGACGAGAAGAACGCCGAGTTCGAGAAGTGGTTCGGAAAGCAAGACAACTACACCCGCACTGTGCTGGCGAACTTCACGACGGATTTGGCGTCGACAATCTCGAGGCACAAGGAGTTGATGCAACAACGAGTCGACGCCCTGAACGAGACGGAGTTGGTGCGGTTCGGCACGAATGCCGTTCAGAACGTGCTCTTCGATACGGCCAAGACGCCGAAGGAGATCCGCGTACAGGTGCCCGTCCGTCCTTCTACCCCCAGTCATTCGCTCTGCTTCAGGTGCGATCCGACATCCAAGGTCTGGCGAATGAGACCGAGCAGAACGTTCTGGACCAATTCTTCGGCGGCTGGTTCAACGCAGGTGGAAGGCCCCGAGGACGAGTGATCAGACGGAAAGGCGACAAGAAAGTCAGTGTTGTCAAGAACGGTACGACTGTCGCGGTGGTGCGCAAACTTGAAGACGTCGATGAAAAGGATAACGAGAAGGAGGGGGATACCGAGATGGCCGCCGCCGACTTGCAAGACAAGAGGAATGACATTTGAAGAGCGGCCACACAGCTTTTACTTCTCCACGACTTCAT
>JACMII010000431.1:0-18414 GCA_014805405.1 Bunonema sp. RGD898
AGCGAGTGGTGGCTCGAATCGCTTCAGAAATGCAGCTCATTAGAACGCGGACAGCGACTATGGAGGAATGCCCATTCAAAGTGGTCTTTGCTCGTTTCCATCGCACCACCGCCGAAATGTCTAAAACCGACCCTGAAGACCACTCCTCCACGATCTCCGTTTCCACACCATCGCCGCCTTATCTTTTTTGACTCTGCCTTCTGTCAAGCTTTCTTTTTCGGTCGCGGCGAGAAGGGATTTGCTGACCGTCACTCGCACGCGCGCTTCCCTTCCCAGGTCTTCTCGAGGCGCAATTATATTTTCTTCTCCCCCTCTCACTTTTCCTCCACCACCACCACCTCTTTCCCCACCTCGTCCCACGTGGGTGGCTCGCTGCCGGAGGCAGGGGAGGGGAATTCTGGTTTTCTCCCTCCCGCTCACCGTGACCAGAGCCTGGTGTTGGTGTGCAATTTTCATCATCATCATCATTGGCAAAACTTGCAGCGCGACGAGAGCGAAAGCCCAACTTGTGTTTGCGTGCGATTTCGTGTGCGTGATGTCCTCCTCCTCCTCCTGTTTCTCGTCATGGTCTCTCGTGGCTGGTGCGTTCTTTGGGTTCTGCTTCGGATGTGCTGCGACCAAGAGGGAAAAGAAGAAAAAGATCTCTCACCGTCCGTGTCATTTTGCGATGTGTGCGTGATTCAAGATTGTCACATTATCCTGAGAGGGAGAGAAATGGGACGACGTGCTACACTCACTCATTCCTTGCCTTTCAACAGAAGACTGGCTTGCTCGATTAATTGAAATTCTTGTCTTCTATCTGTCGACCGCCGCAGAATCACCTGGTTGAAGGGGAGCGGATTCAGCGCCAGTCCTGCGAGCGCGGACAGCTCTGACGCACCGATCTGCGTCGAGGAATTCTGCATTTCGGCCTGATTAGAGGCTTGCTGCACGGCCGGCGAAGGCGACTGGGTGGCTGCAAACGGCGATGATTTGCTCTACACTTCCGGTGCAGGTGCCATGCGTGCAGACAGGCGAAGAGCAACAGAGTTAGGAGGAGATTGTGATGTGTAAGGTGCAGAGCGATATATCTGACCACTGGAATCGACGTCCACTTTCATCGTCGTCGTCATCATCATCGCGGCGGCGGCGGCGGCGTCAGGATCAATCTTGAGCAGCGACGCGAGGTTTTCGTCGTTGTTCGGGTAGAGCCGACCCTGCGGCAGTTGGAGCACTCGACTCGGACCTGAACGATTTGGTGCACGGGTGACAGAGTGAAAGGAGGAGGAAGAGGAAGAGGAAGCGGATGTGCCAGCCGAAAGGAAAATGCAATAGCGGTCTGCGGATGGCACCTTGCAGCAGAAGTGGCGTCAGGAGCGCGTTCAAATCACTGGCCGCCGACGTAGACTGCAGACTGGTCGGCGGCGGTGGCTGCTGCTGCTGGTGATGTTGCGGCTGCGCGGTCTTCCTTCTTTTCTGCTGCTGTTGTTGCTGTTGCTGTTGCTGCTGCTGCGTCATGATAGAGTGTCGAGTGCAGGCGGCCGCCCGTAGCGCCTCCTTCAGCGTCCGTTGCAGCTCCAGTGCGGCGTCTGCACGTTTCACACGATCGCTCGCGTACTCGGCTGACCGCTCGCGTTCGCCTACCTTTCCCTTGCTCCACGGCGCCCGTCGCGACGGTGGCCGTGTCGCTGGTCTGCTCGGATGCGGCCGAGTCGTCCGACTCGTCGTTCGAGCCCTCCTCCTCGGCATCCTCGTCGTCGTCGTCTTCGCCCGGCCCCGCGCTTTGCGCGTGCCCGTCGTCGCGCAGAGCGTGCAGAAAGTCCAGCGCGCCCGGCACCATGGTGGGAAGGAGGGCGACGATCTGTAAAGTCATACATTCCGCATACACAGAACGTCGTTCAGCCGTCTAGGGACGACTGGTTGCATCTTTTTGCGTAATTTGCAGTGCGCTCTTACTCGCGCGTATGATAGAGCATTTCCCTTCACACACACCCGTCCTCGTCAACGTCGCTCCGCAGAGAAAAGGGATCAACTATGTACAACAATGCATCCGCCCTCTGTCTTGTTGCCGTGAGCATTCCGTCCTGTTCACGTCTGAACGGGCGTAGTCTGATGCCACCGATCGATCACCACTATTCGCTCTCGTCGATTGTTTGCTAGCTTGCCTGTTCCTCTCGTTGCCCACGTCAATAACGGGCTTGTTTTGTGGTTTCGCCCAATCTGTCGACCCCTGGTCCCCCCGTTTGCTTGCCGTCGGTTCCTCTTCCTTCCTCCCCCCCACCCACCCCCTCGCCTTCCATCCTCATGCCGCTAGGGCAACAGCGGCAGCTGCCGCCGCCGCTGCTGCTGCCATCCTTCGGCTCTCTTTCTCGGCGCGCCCCCTCACCCGGACCGCTGTAATCGGGCAGCAGCCCGCATGTATGGGGCCCTTTCTCCGTCTCGCCCTCTCTCCATCTTCTCTTCCCCTTCGCCGAAAGGTCGTCCTGCTCGTCTCTCTCTCTCCGCTCCGCAGCCCTCTGCAGTCAACAACAAAAAGAGAGCGGGGTCACGAGTCGAGGCGAAGCGGTGTTCCTCTACTCCAAATTGCCCAGTCCAGTGGGCCGTAGACGTTGGAAGCGGGGTAGAAGTGGAAGAAGACAGATCTCCAAGGGGCACCCCGACCATATGGAGGAGGGCGGAAGTCGTCGTCGCCGCAGCACATGTGTGGAAGAGGAGGATGGGCCGTAGGAAGGCGAAGAAGAAGAAGTGGCGTGCTGTGCTCTCTCACTCTCTGACGTTGGGAACCGCGATTCAAAGGAGAGCGAGTCTTTGAAAGGGGCCCGCCAGAGACAAGTTGACAACTGGACGGAGAAAGGGGGGAGGGCGACCGCCCAGGAAGACGAACGACCCGCCGAGCAGCCTTTAGTCGGTCATTCACCCAGGAATGGTCGTTGTCCCAGTCGACGACTACCGTACTCGACGATGGTGGTTTTCTCCCAAAGGGGTATGTTCAGAATTCCCACGAGTCTATGACGACACACCAGCGACTACACTCGATCGCATTCCGATAAAGTCCACATGTCTGCTCTCTTCCACGTTCAATGTGCCCCGTCTACGATATGCGACGATTGCATGCCCGCAGGGATGAAGAGGAAGAAGAAGGGACGAAACCAGTTCTCGATGCGTCCTTTTAGTTGTCTCCCACTCTAGGTGGCAGAGACTTTCTAGTGCGCCTAGTCTCTCTCTCTCTCCCCGTCCGGGAACCGGCCCCGTGGCTCGCGCTGTCTGGCACAGCACCGCGCACGCGCCACTTGTCAAGGGAAAGGACTGTGTGGTGGCAAGAAGAAGACAAGAGAGAGCGCCGAAAGGATCGTCGATCTTCGAGTCAACTGGACGTTGCGTGGACAGTGGACCCGGATGGCAGATCTCTGTCCCTCTCAAGTCGGATCTTTCGAATCTCGAGACTCTAGAAGAGCCTCTTGATTTTGGTCGGCTCCCTACGCAGCAGCTGCGTCACGGCGCAAATGTTCCAGAGTCACAGATCCAACAATATATGTTAATATACTGCGCGCACTTATGGCACAACGAACAACGTAAAGTACGCAAGCTCACCGAGTCGTTGCTGCTCGCCTTTGCGACCACTGACGCGGATGACCCGTTCAAAGTTGCCGTATTTGTGCTCGACGTGGAAGATGATCCAGCAGCTTTCCGCTTCCTTGCCGATCCTGTCGCTGCTGTTGTCGTTGTTGCTGTGGCTGCCGACGATAAAGAAGAAGATGAGGGCGGCACACTGGATCCGGCGCCCGTTCCATTCACGGACGTCGACGCGGGCAAATCCAACGTGAACTCGGAACGATGAGATGACGGAATCGAGGCGTCTGCAGATTATACTTCTCGCAAATCTGCCGAGCACGATGGCAACCGTCCGCAGCCGAGAGACAGCTCTGGATGAGTGCGCGTCCTGCGTCCGACGCGATGATGGGCTGCAGCTTCTGGGTGGCGTACGTGTAGACGTGACCGGTCTCGGAGGCGACCAGAAGCATGACTTGCGTCCCGGTGAGGGTGGACAGCTCGTAGGCCTGCAATTTAAACGGTTATTTCTGTTCGCCGACAAAGCGTCGACTCGCACAACAGCCACCCTCCCAGACGCTATGTATGCACAAATATCTTCGATACGACGTCTAGACATACAGAAACCAACGACTGTACTACACTCATCGTGATACCTGCGAGGAAATACAGCTGCAAAAATCATTGCAAACAGTGCAAATAGCAAGAAATCCGACCTTCTTCATGATACCCGTCTTGCGCTTGCTGAAGGTCGTGTACCGGCGCAGCTTATTCCCAATGTACTCCATCTTGATCTTGACACGCCCTGCAGTGCTCTCATCTTGATCTCGACACATTCATCTTCGAGTCCATACCTTTGGTCTTCTTGCCATTCGGCAACAACACTGGCGTCTTGTGCGGCTTCTCCTTGCCGGCTGTTTTCCCCGCGCTCTTTACCGGTTCAACTGCTGGTGGTGCCGCTGCCGCCGCAGCCTGCACCGCGGCGGCCAGGGTCTTGGCCAACGTCGAAGAGTCGGATGACGGGGATGGCGACTCGTCCGCCATCGCGGCCAACTCGTCCTCGTCCTCGTCGTCGTCGTCGTCTTCCTCGATGATGTCGTCGTCGTCGACGGCGGTCGTGGTCAGGAGAAGAGTTGGCGCCTAAAGGAGATAAACGTCATCTCGATCTATTTGCGCTTCGTCGCAACATTGGCTTTGAAATAAACGGACGGGTGACGGGTCTGTCGTTCAATCGAGATTGCAATCGCCGCGTTTTGTGCACACACATAATCACGATGAAGCAATAACATCGTCGGGTGCCGCCGACTGACCTGCACTTGCGCCAGTTCCTCTCTTTCCCTTGCTGTTCCCCTTCTTCTTCTTCTTCTTCTTGTTGTTGTCGCGCCCCAGATTTGGGTTCACTTGGAGGCCCCGCCTCCTCCTACTCCCTCTTTTTTCCCTTCCTTTTCCGCTCTCTACCGTACAGCTTCTCCACATCTCTGCCGGTACGGGTGCCGTCGCTGCGTCATCATCCCCATCATCGCCATCATCATTGGCGTCCGCCCACTTTGGGCGCCCCCCACTGTGCGCACACAGAGAGAGAGAGACGCGGCGCCGAGCGAAGACGGCGAGCAAACACAGTGGCGGAGAAGAGGAAGCGACGGGACGGGACGAGAAGGCAGCTGCTGCTGTGCTGCCATCGAATGGCGGAGCGACGCCACCAGCTTGCGTAATAGGCTGTTTGCGCCCGGCCAACTTGAGAGAGGGAGGGGAACTCTGGACGCGAGGAACTGACACGCTGCAAGGAGGGGAGCAATGAACAAGAACGGAGCGTAGGCGCTAGTCACAAGACAGTTGCAAGGCAGTCGCAAGACAGTCGCTGAGAACGGATTTCATACGAACGGAAGGGGAAGTGCTTCTCTCGTGCAGAGAGAGAGATGCAGATTGCTACCGCATCCAGAGACAGAGACCGAGGCGTCCTCTGACAGTGCGTCGACGACACCAAGAAGGGGGCGTGGCTGTTGTGTGGCCGGGCTAATTAGGCACCACCTCTCTTCCATACGTACACATCTGGTTGCTCGGTTCGCGCGCGCTCACGATAATAATGGCGTCCAGACGGACGTGTGTTATGGAGAGAAGAGGGAACAGCAGCAGACAGACGGACAGGAGAAGAAGGAGGGCGTCGTCCTCAATTCTTCTCCTGACTGCCGCCAGCCAACCAACCACCCCTCGCTCTGCTCAACATCCTGTCTCCTTCCTCCCACCATCACCATCTCTCTCTCCGGTTGGCATTGTGCTGGTGGTGGTGGTGGCGGCATCCCTGCCCGTCTCCGGGGCACAAAAAGAGGCGCACGCATGCACGCACGCACGCACGCACTCACACGTGCCATCGTCGTCAAGTCGTTGCTGTTGTACAGTAGTGCTGCACCAACCGGAACAGAGCGCACGTGAAGAGGCGCTAGTGTTCGCTCGTCGCAGTCCGACGGTGCGTCTCAATCTCTCTAGCAAGGCAAGGCTCTCGCAATTGCCCAATCTTTAGAAGATTAAGTTGGGCGATTTGAAGCTTCGGCCAAAACTGTCCCCGGACGCGCTCCTTGTAAGCGAGCGCGGCGACCAGAATTAGCGCTCGCGCGGTATCTGGCCAATCGCACTTCTCCCTCCAAAGAGGAGGTCTGCTGTCTGTTCCCCACACCCCCATCCCCTAGGCGGCGGCGGCTGCCGCCTCTTTATGGTCCTCCTCGTCGTCCAGGGGAATGTGCTGCTGCTGCTGCTGCTTCTCCGTGCAGAGTGTCTGCTCGACCGCCCTCTGCCGTAAAGCAGCAGACTTGCACATCCCACATTCGGCAAGGGGAGACGCATCCGCCAGATGTGCTAGTGCTTCACCGCCCGCCTTCGATCCAGGCGAACGAGTGAGAGCGAGCGGCCCCAAACAAAGACCGGAAGCGAGGGGATGCAGATTTACATCGCGACGAAGCAACCCCCCTCCCCTAGTACGAACTAGGGCCGCCCGGATCATGAGCCCCATCCCATGGCCAAATTACACAACACAGACACGCACTTGCCGAGGAGAGAGAGGGGAGAGAGAAGAGTGGCAGATGAGAAGGAGGAGGAGGCGGCAGCAGGACAGCTGACTGCCAGAGTGCCATCCTAGTCTGGACTAGGGAGACTGAGACGGGTGGCTGGATTTGTACGAATCTCTCGCACATCGCCCCCCTCCCCCTGAGATCTGGAAGACTGCTGCACACGCATCGACAGCTTCACACACACACGCACGTCCACAGCCGGTCGATGGAGAGTAACGTGATTCCAGTCCAGACGACTGTCAGTGGTCGTGGGCGGGCAAAGATGCGACGAAGCAGGACGTGAGTCACTGCGAGACAGTACCGTCGGCGGCGGCGGTTCGGCGCACATGATTCGCCGCCAGTAGCTAGCCAACCATCGCAAGCTTTGCAGTTGTTTGCACTGGGCTCGAGTCGTGTGTTGCTGTCGAACACAACATCCACGTGCGCGCACACACGCACGCTGCCGGCGTCGTCTTCATCAGCAGCAGCAGCACTACAAGTCCCTCGGCATCTCTGTCCCGCTCTGTCTCTTCCTCCTCCCCCCCCCTCTCTGGCAGCAGCAGCGAGAGTGGCGCAACAGGTCCCCCGGGCGGCTGCGCCAACTTGAGAAGACGGGTGGAGAGGATGGATGGCAGCGGCAGCCGTGCCGTGCCGCCGCCGCCGCCGCGTCTCCGCTTGCGCAGACACGGCACGGCAGGAAGAAGACGCGGAAGAAGAAGAAGGGGAAGAAGCGCGCTCGCGGACAGACTGGCTTCTCCTCTTCGTCCCGTGCGGCCTTCTTTCTCTCGCTCCCCTTCCTCTCTCTCTCGAGACCGGTGGCAGCAGCGGAGGCGAGTCAACACACAGTCCGGTCTCCCGCAGCTGCCGTCGCCCTCGAATGGTGGCAGCAGAGTCTACTGACTTTCCCCAGCGCCATACTCAACCACCACCGTCGCCGTCGCCGCACAGAGAGGAGACGCCCACTCCAGCGTCTCGCCTCTACTTCCTTCCCAAACCGGGGGAGTACGGTAGAGAAAGGAGAGAGACGCGCACTGCGACGGCGACGACGGCGATGGAAGAAGAAGACGGCGAACGGATCGCGGTGACGAAACGGCAGCTAACTCACGTGTCGAGAGGAAGATGGTCTAGTGAAAGAAGGGGGAGGGCGCGAGTCACAAGTCGACTGTCGGATTTCGAAGGACGACAAACGTCCCTTCCCTTGCCACCTCGGGTTCCTAGGGAAGGGATCATTGCTCATGACACGCGCCGTCGAGAAACATGGTCCAGACTGAGCGAACGAGCGAGCGACACGACAAAAATAGTCTGTCTTTTTCCGGGGGCTGATGATGATGGTGGTGGTGGGATGACGGTGTGTGAATCAGCGCGTCCGCGTTATCGGCGCACCAATCGCGCGATCTTCTCCTCCTCCTCCTCCTCCTCCTTCTTCTTCTTTCTCTCCGTCTTCCTTCTTTCTCTGGATGAATCCAGTCATCTTCCTCTCACTCGCTCCAATCTGGTCAAATCGCGCTCTCGCACAGCGAGGCAGAGATACACTGAGAAAGAGAGAGACACACATGTGGTCTGTCAGAATGAGCGCCTCCCGTCGTCTTCCTCCTCTTCTTCTTCTTCGCCCCCTCCCTCGTCTGCTGCTCTCCCAGGGTCAATTGCACATCTCGCTCGCTCGGCATGGGGACAAATCAAGCAAGACACGACGGGAGCTGCATTCCCAGCCCCATATGTATGACGATCGCGAGCGAAAGAAATGATGTGACGGCCAAGAAGGGAGTCGCCGGAATCTAGAGCAGCAGCGCGCGCGCCACACGCTAATTACGATTCACTGCGAGGAAGGGGGAAATAACAAGAAGGAGAGGGGATACGCCACACAAGACAGACCTCAGGTTGTACGACGATCGCCTGCTGCTTCTTCTTCGGACCGGTCTGCTGACGCTGATTTTGGCCAGCCCCAACGTGACCGTCAACGTTGGCCGTTGCAGTGGCGGTAGCGGCGGCGGCTGCAGCGGCGGCGGCGGCCAGGAGAGCAGCCAGTCGGTCTTCGTCCATTATGGCAGAGCACCTCGGCGAGCGAGACGAGCAAGAGCTGACCCTGCAGCGTTCCTGAGATGACGCGTCGCCGCACCACTGTAACGGTGGCACGTCGCTGAACGAACACGGAGAGTGGTTCTAGACACAGCGGACAAGGCACACGGACTGAGTGATGATGGTGATTCGTGATGCGATGTGGGGGGAAAAGCGACGGAGGGGAAAGAAGGAGGAGATGATGAGGATGGGGAGTAGAAGCGGCTAGGAAGGGGAGAGTTGGCAGGCAGCCGCCGCCGTCGTCGTCACGGCAGAGACTCCTGTGGTCTGCTTCGCAGACAGAGGCACGAGAGAGAGAGCAGAGGCACAAGAGAGAGGCGAAGAAGCGAGCGCAAGACCCGCCCCTTTCGTTGCTGCTGCTGCTGCTGCCATCCTACGCTCTACGTACGCGCGCGCTTGGCCATCCTGCGACGCCACCGGGAGAGAGCGAGAGGACGAAGCGATCACTCTCTCCGGGTAGCGTCAGACACTGAAGAGAGTCGGTAGCCTTTGCTGCCCAACTTAAGGCTTGATCCAAACAATACTACACAGATAGCGGCAATGATGGTGATGAGAGTTCCGCTTCTTGAGTGCTGGCCAAGAAACTCGATCACGACGAAAGAGTGGCTACTGCCACTTTGGGTCTAGGACAGTCAGTGGTGGCTTGTCAACTGCGTCCTCACTTTGTGACCTTCCAAACTTGAAAACACTAGCCATTTTCAACGTGTTCCCGGATTTTGCAACATACCTACGTCGCTGGGAGTCATTGGGTAGTGCATTCCGATTGCATTCGAATCAGCGGAAGGCGGAGACGCTCTAGCGCAGAACGTTCACAGACGGGGGAGAGAGAACACGGCCAGAGATTCGGCAGTTTCACAATTCGCCTCTATGGGAGCCACGAGCGAGGAAAGATGAAGGCAAAGACGGGAAGGCAGCGACAACTGCTTCACTCACTCTCCCCCTCTCCCCCTGCCCCTGGCCTCAGTGAGACGGCGACGACGACGACGACGAGTTCGAAGAAGGGGGCGGCCGCTATGGCTCGAACAACGACGGGGCGCGGGCGAGTCGAACGCGTCAGTTGTTGTGTAAGGCAGTGAGAGGGGGGGGGCAAAGGAAGAGAGACGAAGAAGCGAGCAGAGGGCGAACGACTGCGCGCGGGCTTTCATTCGTCCGTTCGTGGCGCTCAATTCAAAGGGGCGAATGCTGTGTGGATAACACAATGGGCTCTGGGAGAGTGAGCTCGGATGCGCGCGAAATATGCGGGGGTGGCGAAACACAGTTGCAAAGATGGGGGCTGGACAAGATGATGATGATGATGCATGTACCGATCAATCGATCGATAATTGATCGTATCCATACTCTTCAATCGGCTATCGCTGGGCGACATTTTTCCCGACCCACCGGATACGAACGCGGACGATTGGGATTGCTGCTACAAACGTAAAAGATCAAATCGATTACCTAAAGAATAATCGGAACAACGGCGTGTATACCGCAGGTTCTCTCATTTACCGATTGCTAGCGCACACGCAATGCACGCCAGATGGAGTTGACGAAACGTCACATGCAACATACAAGTGCCCCTGACAGGGATCTGGGGATTGGTCTTGCTTCGCGAGCCCCTCGCCATCTCCACCACTCCTTCGACCACAGTCAACAGTAAGACACAATCCGGTTGGGCGCGCGCGCGTCGCCGCCTGCGCCTTCTCCCTGTCTCGATTCCGTTCCCTGGCCGCCCATCGGACATTCGGAAGAAAGAGAGATCAGTGCCTAGTCTCGTCTTCTCCTTCTTCTTCTTCTTCTACGGGTCTCGTCGTACACTACGCGGGAGTCTCTCTCTCCTCCCCCCTCCCTCTCCCGCGCCTCTCTCTCCTCTCGAGTGCAGGCGTGCGTGTGCCGTCGCGTCTCAAAAGCCGAGTTTGGCGTGGGCTGCCTCCTCCCTGTGCTGCACGCAATGAGAAGAAGACGCGGCGCGGAGCGTGCGCGCAAATAGACAGAGAGGGACTATGCCAGCCGGGCAGAAGCTGCAGCAGCAGGAGCAGAAGCAGCAGCAGCAGCAGCAGCCCCCTTCCTTCTCTGTACACTGCAACAACGAGATGGCCATGTTTGTACGACCAACAGCAACGACGCGGAGGAGGAGGAGGAGGAGGACGAGAAGGGTGAACCGGTGAACTGGCGAGACTAAAGACCGACGGGCATTTCTCTTGCAATTTGGGCGTGATCCGGAGAGCACGTCTCAGCACTGTCGGATGTGAACAGCTTTTTCGGGTCCTCACGTCGCATTATTTCGATCAGGTCGACAGTCACCTGCCGTTCCAGTTCTTTCTCTTTGAGCAAATAAAGTTCTCACTAATAATTGTTCCGTTCCCTAGTAGCCATTCAGTGTGTGCTCGAAAACATGACCAATCTATCTATGAATGATGTAGTTCGGAATGTAAGACATGAAGCCGGTGGTGCTCTATGCGTCTCGCCGTCGTGGGCGTGCGTCTCTTTCAACCTCACACATCTGTCCAATTCAATAGACTTTTATTAGGAAGACGGTCGAAAACAACAAATACGAGTATTGAGTGAAAGTGTGCAGCGACGATGTCGGCAAGGAAGTTCAGCTGGAGCACTCTGCCCTCAAGGCGTCAACAATGGATCGAGGGTCGACTCGTAGATCCTCGGCAGCGCGGCATATCTTCGGCCAGACGGAGGCGAACGCAGAGGCGTGCCGGAACTGAAAAGCGTTCCTTCCCCCTTTTGTTCAAAGCGGTTTTCCCACCATAAGATAGTCGCCCGCAAAGCAATTCCTGTAGGCGGTGGAGACCACGTCGTGATGACACTGCATAATGTCGGTGCCGATCGACGGTGTCGGAACGGTGACGTCCAGTAGGTAGTTGGTGGTGGAGTTCGTCTGCCCAAACTTCGAGTAGCGCTCTCCGAAAAGTGTGCTAGAGACTCGTCGAACGATGCGCTCAACCAACACGGCGACACCGGCACGGACCTGTATTTTGTTGCTTGAATAAAATGCATCAAAAGCAAGAATCACCGCTCGAAAGCGTGCCAGTTCCTCGACGTTTTCCTCCTCCCTCAGCGTCCACTCCTCGATTTCCGTCGACTTCACGAGATGCATGTCCCCGCTCGTGTACGCTCCATTTTGAGCCACTGACTCGCCCTACGGAGGAGATAACTCGACTATTCTCGAAATAGACTGCCTAACCTGAAACCATCCGGTGGGGAGCGAGCCAAAATCCCCGGCTCCATAGCTCGTTACGTGCTGGTAGCTGTCGCATCGTTTCGTCACGTTTTCCGCCTGCGCCGCGAGCGAAAGTTGCAGAAGATTGGGCTGCAAACGGCACGTTTCGCCTAAATCGCAGACATTCGCCTACAGTTGCCGTCGACTCTTCCATCCATGCAACGGAGAAGAGATCTCCTAGACAGACCTGCACCCTCCCAGCCAGGTTCACACAATATGCGCCGTATGACGGCTCCGTCGCGTTTGAGGCAGTCAGCGCGTACACTTCACCAATTCTTTTTCATTTCCTTTCATTACGTCGATAAACCTTGATCGAAGGACGGGGCCGAATCGGACCCTTCGAACAGAGATCCGGATTCGCAGGCTTCGACGTAGAAGACGATCTGATTGAAGGCCGTTCGCCTGTAGAGACTCGCAACGGCATTCCAGATGTCCAGTTTTGTAATCTACGCCGCTCATCTTTGTAGAGAATTGTAAACATACAACACTGCCCGCGGGCATCTCCACGAATCCTGGCGCGCCATGATCGACATAGTAGACGAACACGTTGTCCTCCGCCGTGCTACATGTTTTGGCACCGTTTGGTACTACGTGCAACGCCACCCAGACCTCTTCAAGACGCGACCGTTTCCGCCTCTCACCTCCGATTCAGCTCCCGTCAATACGGCGAGGAAGTTCTCGCGGGTAACCTTTATTGAAAATATTATAGTGGTCGTTGAATGGAAAAGTAACATCTTCGCCGTGATAGTCGACCTTCAGGCCTCCTCTGTACTCTCGACTCAACGACGGATCGTTGTACAGTTTTCCCGGATACGGATTTCTGATAAATTCTAGTATTCTTTCCGACATTCTATCACCTTCCATCGAAGGGCACATCATCGTAGGTCATGACGACGATCCGACTTTCCGGCACTCCATGGTCTCGCAGCACGTAGTAGGCGTGCGCGATATCGGCCTACGTCAGTCCCAATTGTGGATCTAAGTTGCAACGGCAAGATACCTGATGCCTGTAGTTTGACCATCCCCTCGACCCTGCTACCAACAGAGCCCAAATCGAGCTCGGCGCCTTCAGGTCTGACTGCTGCACCGCCGCCCGACAAACGACTATGCAGAGAATGAAAGGCAGCAACCAAACGGGGGACGAGGTCAGACGCATCGTGTAGCGGTTGCAATCGGCACATCTCCCTCTGGCGTTTCCCGGTCTTTTTATTCGCGCACCGGCGCCTGGCTCTGCTGGGGTCCGTCGATCCAGCGAACGAAGACAACACGAGTCGACGAACGCGGCAAGCGTCTGCTTGTTGACAAACAACAAACAACGACGCATCTTCTTGATTCGCTCGTTTCTTATCTCTCTGCTCCTCCGTGCCAGTCTCAACAATCGTGTGTTAGTTATGGATTCCATGCATTGCAATCTGGGCTAGTGAGCGTCGGCCACACGCTATGCTCAAGTTTCCGCACTCCAACAATTGACGCCCTAAAGCTGTATGTTATGATAGTGGCCAGATGCGCCTGTCAACGTATCGCGCAAGCGACATCTCGTACTGAGAAGGGTGAGAGAAGCATAAATTATTCCGTCTTTTTCTTCGTCGTCTCCTTCTTCCCGTCTTCCCTATCCCGGATCATCTCCACGGTGAAGTAGGCAAGGAGTCCCAGCAAAATCAGGCACGTGAACGTCGCGTTCGCCTGCGGCCACAGGTACGGATAGCGCTCTAAAATCGTCCGACTTGCGTCATCCTTCGCAAGTTCAACTCGTTACCCGGCGCCTTGACTGCCAGCTCCGCCAAGCAAACGGCGACGTGCGTCAGGTTTATGGAATGGTACAACGTCCATTTGATCCAGGAATCGCGCAAATCGACCAGAACCGCGGCCGAGCACACGTAGTAGAAGATTGGCAATGCTAGGAGAAGTGAGTTCCCATCCTTTACGCAGAGTGGAAATAGACTAAATTCGATACGGATTTGCCATCGCCTCAAAAATGTGTCAACTCGCCTAAAACTCGAGACGTTCAGCAGAATCGAGACGGCCAACGTGTGTTCGTCGAGCAACAAGATGGCGGGCCTGATTTCTCTTGTAACTCTAGTGGCATCAGACTCCGAAGACTTACACCGCCGCCAGGAGCAGACTCTTCTCGTGAACGTGGTAGGCAAAGAGGAAGAAGGCCAGCGCGACGGTCGTCAGCGCTCTTCGTAGCTGTTTCGCCGTCGGTCTCAGGGCCAGGACGAGCAACGGCAGTGCGGACGCAGCGAGAACGCATCCGGTCGCCAAGCGCAGTTGGTCCTGCTGCGAAAGCCTCTCCTTGATTCGGAGAACCGGCGAGAAGGCGCACCAGACGCTGGCCACCTGGAACGGTGTCTTCTCTCGTTCATTTCTGATTGACAAGCCCGAGCCAGTGATGAATACCGTTGCACGAAAGTGTTGGAAAATTTGCCAGTACGCAAAACGCGCTCACCTTATCTTCGTAGATTCCTCTTCCAACTGGAAACAATCGTGTCAACACTGCGATGCACGCATCCGGTCCGGCGACCAAAAACGGAAGCCACAGCACAGAGAAGGTGCTCCAAACCATTAGCGCCAATTGACCCAGTGACATTAGCCTTATTGTTCTCGTTTTCAACACACTACAACATGCTCACGTCCTGGGCAGCGATTGCCTCAGCGTTCCCACCAGCAGGTAGACGAAGATCGGCAGCGCGTGGTAGAGTTCCATCTGTTTGCATATCCGTGCATTCAAAAAGGCAACAGACCTGCTTGAAATTGAGCGCCGCCACGAACAGTGCCGATCCGATAACTCCGCCCGCACTACTTGGCCGCCCATCCTCGTCGTTCCGTCGCCCGAAGCATTCCACCGCGAGCAGGAAGAGCGCAAAAGCGATGTGGTTGTACTGGAAGTGGGCGCAATCGATCAACAACAGTCCGGGATAGAGGAGCGCAAAGACGTAGTGCGTTTGCTGGAAGTTTATCTTCTCTCAATTTTTAAAACCCTAAATCTCACATCCTTGCGCGATGTCTTTCTTTTTTCGCCAAAACCCAGTGTCCAGTAGAGTGCGGCGGCGTAGAGCGTCGCGTAGGTCGCAATCTACTTGAGCATGTGCAATCGCGACATAGCAACTTACAACAGAGTATCGCATGAAGAACTTGTGCTCCTTAGATTCGTGGCCTCTTGAGGTTCCCAGCGCTACCCAGGACTTGTTGATTCTGTGCGCTCTAAAGTTCAGTGTTGACGGTTTTCTCGATCAAGGAATGCTTACACTGCTCCGAGCAGCCAGCTGTGATAGGCCGTCAGCGGCGGGTAGTCCAGGCCCCAATAGTTTAGGTCATTTTGGGTGCTGTTGACATACCTGAAATATTGCAAATTAGGCCGCTCAACAGATCGATGATTGCTACCACTGCTCTGGCGCCAGATGATAGGTGATCTCCATCCAGTGGCGTTGCGCCTCGAAATCTCCGAACTTCGGGGAATCGCCGTGACCTGAATTTCGATACTAGTCTTGTTCGATAAATTGGAGAGTATGTACCCGAATAGCTGTGCATTGCAAGCGCCGACTGCACCGCAAGCAGCAGGGAAATCGTGATCGTCATTATGAGTTTCGGGCTCAGGTCTTGCTGCTTCCGCTCCGATTTGCCGTGACCATCCTGGTCACCGGCGCTTTTGGCCGCAGGCAATGGCTTTTCCTTTGCCTTTGTCATGGTTTCCTTCCTGCTTGAAAGATTGAGATCTTCTTGAAAATTGGAAAAGAAGAAAACGGACAGATCGGTATCCCGCCGTGGCAAGTCGAAATTGACAAGATTTCATTCACCAAATGCCAGCATCCAAATTTTCGACGATGTCAGTTTACTTTTCATGTAGGTTTACTTTTCACATACTTCACGCTCGCTGATCACTTGCAAACGTCTTTGGACTATATTTCACACAAATTTGGGTGCCTTTCAAGGAGGTTGGGCTCGTTCTTTCAGCCGATCGGCTGCTCGGAGACGTCGAAACACTGGCCATAATTTTGAGCTGGCAAGACGGCCGCTCTGCAGTCGTCTCGCCAGTTTCATTTCACAGTAAGCATCATTTCTCTCTCGGTTGGCGGACTGGAGCGAGAGCGGAATAACAATCAGTCAAGGGTGAGTGAAGTGGACGTCGGCTCCTTGCTTGCTATCCGTTGATCATCGTCGTCGTGTCCTCGCGCATGTCCGCGTCCGGCAGTTGTTGATGATTTGCCGAAGCTTTCGCCGCCGCCCCGGCTTGCGACGCGTGCGTGCCGGTGACCTTGGCGAAAGTCGACGTCATGTCCTGACGCGTTGCGTGATCTCATCGCAAGTCATCAACACCCCTCTAAACCTGAATGACGACCGCGTTCTGCTTCAGGCGATGACGCAGAAGCATCAGGATAACTCCCAGAAGATTGCGACCTTCCGCACACTGAACATGTTGCAGATGTTGCAGCTCCGTCTTACAAATCGAGTCTTCTCACCAAGGGCACGTAGACCGACGCGGTCTCGGTGATCGGGAACGTGGACGGTATCCGCATCGTCGTTCCGACCTCCGCCGCCGTTTTTGCCCATCGTTTCACGCCCTGCTCGTCCGTCCCAGCGCCGTAGATCGCATCGCCACTGAAGATCCTTTGCAAAGACTTAGTAAAGGAAGAATTACCGATATGAGTGAACGATCAGCCTGTCTTCCGTCGCTTCCAGATCGGATCGGAGCGCTGCCGACTGCGCTACCCTGGCAGCGAGAGCACGCTAAATTCCCGGTTTCTATACCCACAACACGAGTCTGGCTTCCAACCTGAATGACCTGCAGTCCATCCTTGTAGCGCCACGATTCTTGGGTTTCGTGACTGACGTTCGCACGCCGACACGCCTTTCGCGCAAGTGCACCGAATCGACCGAACTCGGTGCTCTTCACGTACGGGAGATGCTGCATCTAGTTCTGCTGTGAAACTGGATAAACGAATACCTTTCCGTCAGCTCGTTCCCCGGTCTGCGACGAGCGGACGGCGTCGAGCATTTCGTTCGGAATCGCGGTCGCTCCACACAGTGCACGCACTTTCTCCATCTGATAGTAGTGATCGGCCGACTCGTAGAGCTTGTCGTCGATCATTACAAGCTCCTTTAGCGGGAAAAACAACATGAATAACTGAAATCTTCACCTCAAATTGGAGCGTGAACCGATGCGACTGGCCGAAAAAGCAAACCAACTGGTTCGGATCGATCTGGAAGGAAAGGGTCGGCACTTCGCCGGAGAGCTCTTTAAGCTGCACAATCGCTTGGTTGAGATAAAAACGAGAATTGGCATACCGCCATGTCGGTGGCCGTGTTGCGGCGTTGCTTCGGCGGCGCCCACTGGTGGCGCTGGGTTCGAGCCATCTCATGGTGTTGGTTTGGGTGGTTCGGGAAAAATTGCCGTCGACGCAACGGGCCACCGGCTCCATTTTGACTGAAACACCCACAAGGTTTCAAGTACAAAAAGAATTGACTAACTTATAGTAGCCACCGCCATGGGAGTGCGAGCTGTTCCTGAATTAAAATGAAATCATGGGGGTGGGGCGCGTACTGCCGAAGTGGCTTCGGTTGGATGGTCGGTCGCTGGAAGGGCGTGCCCTGCTGTTTCAGGAAATATCCGCCGTCGTAGTTCGCGGACGGCTGAACGCCGCTTTGCACGTAGTAGCGAGCGCCATCCGCTAGAGAATCAACTTCAATATGTATATTCAATATTGAAATATACATGGACGACGAGGCTGCTGCGACCGGTACGGCTGCTGATGATGGCTCGTCTGCATCACGTCCTGATCCGAGGTAAAATCATCTAAAGTAATGACTTGCAATTTCAGACGCAGAAAATACCGTGCGGCAAAGTCCACTCCTGTGTGTGATCTGAAAATCGTTTATGCACACGCATATTCAACAATCTAACCAATAGGGCCAGCATGCTGTTGCGCGGCGCCGCTCCTCGAGTAGTTGGGCTAAAATTATATCGTTCACCTTGCGTTTAAGAAAAAGTACCTGATAATCGTGCATCTCTCCCCTTCTGTACATGCCGTAGAAGTCGGAGTCGCCTGCATCGCCAGACGACACACCGGCATTTGCCGACGCGTTGTACGTCCAGGACATTTCTCAAAACGAGAACATTTTGCACAGAAAGTGCCAACAACAACATTCAAATCGATGGCAAGGCGGGTGGAGCAACTGGAGCAGTGGAATAGTGGGTAGAGAAAAAGGCGGACGCACACACGCGCGCGCGCGACTGCGGTCAATTCGTCGGATTTCATTGTCTTCATCACATTGATCCACGCTACCAATTCTTTCCCCGTTTATTTGCATCGCACAAAGTGCTGTGTTGAAAAGCATAGTAGACCTCAAAAATTCGAACATAAAATTCGCCTAGACATTTTAATTAAAGTGAAGTTCGATTTTCGACGCTTGTTCGCCTGGGGAAACCCGTTTACTAGTCCTTCTGGCCGATATTGTAAAGATAGAGTATTTGCGTATGAGATCATGAGCTGCACACTCTCGTCATCCGTTCTGCGCCAGCAGTGACCGCAGCGCCATCTCGAGAACCTGTCC